>SJYQ01104663.1:31654-50404 GCA_006410935.1 Redunca redunca | reverse complement strand
AAAACTTACCAGAAAAAAAGAAATTTTTAAAATTTACATAGACAGCTCCATTTTTAAATTATTTTTCAAAATTATTTTTAATTGGAGGATAATTGCTTTACAAAGTTGTGTTGGTTTCTGCAGTACAACAGTGTGAGATGCCTCAAGTTTTTGAATTTTTATTATTTTTAATTATGAAAGTATGATAACACATTTAGGGGAGACTTGGAAAATACAGAACAAGGTTACACATAGTTCCACTATACATTACAATTTTTAAGTAGATAAATTAAGATTTTAAATTAGAGTTTCAATATCAAACTCTCAAAAATCAATAGAATAAATATACAGAGAAGTAAGAGGATATAGTCAGAGAAGGCAATGGCACCCTACTATAGTACTCTTGCCTGGAAAATACCATGGACGGAGGAGCCTGGTAGGCAGCAGTCCATGAGGTCGCGAAGAGTTGGACAGGACTGAGCAACTTCACTTTCACTTTTCACTCTCATGCATTGGAGAAGGAAATGGCAACCCACTCCAGTGTTCTTGCCTGGAGAATCCCAGGGACAGAGGAGCCTGGTAGGAGGCCGTCTATGGGGTTGCACAGAGTCAGACACAACTGAAGCGACTTAGCAGCAGCAGCAGCAGAAGGGTATAGTAGACCTGAAAAACACTGTGAACCAATTCAACATAATTAACATTTATACAATTTTCACAGAATCAGTTCAGTTCAGCGCTCAGTTGTGTCTGACTCTTTGCAACCCCATGAATTGCAGCACGCCAGGCCTCCCTGTCCATCACCAACTCCTGGAGTTCACTCAGACTCACGTCCATCGAGTCAGTGATGCCATCCAGCCATCTCATCCTCTGTTGTCCTCTTCTCCTCCTGCCCCCAATCCCTCCCAGCATCAGAGTCTTTTCCAATGAGTCAACTCTTCGCATGAGGTGGCCAAAGTACTGGAGTGTCAGCTTTAGCATCATTCCTTTCAAAGAACACCCAGGACTGATTTCCTTCAGAATGGACTGGTTGGATCTCCTGGCAGTCCAAGGGACTCTCAAGAGTATTCTCCAACACCACAGTTCAAAAGCATCAATTTTTCAGCACTCAGCTTTCTTCATAGTCCAACTCTCACATCCATACATGACCACTGGAAAAACCATAGCCTTGACTAGATGGACCTTTGTTGGCAAAGTAATGTCTCTACTTTTCAATATGCTATCTAGGTTGGTCATAAGTTACCTTCCAAGGAGTAAGTGTCTTTTAATTTCATGGCTGCAGTCACCATCTGCAGTGATTTGGAGCCCAAAAAATAAAGTCTGACACTGTTTCCACTGTTTCCCCATCTATTTCCCATGAAGTGATGGGACCAGATAGGAGGCTACAAATTCTGTTCAAGTTCCCATAGACTGTAAACTAGAAGTCACTGGAACACAGGGACGTAAAACAAGGTGAAAAATTTTCACGATCTAAAGATATTGAGATCATACAGAGTCTGTTCTCTTATCACTGTGGAATTATGTTAGAAATTAATATCAAAAGATATTTTAAAATAATCCATGTATTTTCAAGAGCAAAGTGACATTTACCAAGAGAGATCTTCAACTTAGAAAGGTTGAAAACTTTCTGGAAGGTTGAAAACCTCAATAAAGTTAGACTGAGAAAAACACAGAGAGTGATTGCAGAGAAGAAACCATTTAAATGATAAATAAGTATCAAATGAGAAATTAACATTAAAAACTTTAAACAAAATCCCATGTATTTAGAAATTACATGTCCACTTTGAAATGATGGGTATATCTAAGAAGCCAAACAAGGAAAACTAAAAAATACTTGCCATGGAATAAAAATGAAAAGAGAATTCACCAGAATTTGTTGTGTGCAGCCAAAGCTGCTCAGTACAATTAAATACAATGTGAAGTCTTGAATAAGGTATAAAAACAAATAATGGACACTAGTATAAAATTCTATGAAATTTGAACAAAATCTGTACTTTGGTTAATAATAGTGTATCACTTGTCAATTTCCTGCTGTTGTTTTTTTTTTAACAACATAGTATTTCTTTATATTCTCAGAACTGGATTAGAAGTTTCAAGCCTCATTCAAAAAATCACTTTTTAAATCACTAAGATAATAAATTTTCTAGACTGTTAGCAGTAATACTAGATGCCAAAATCTATGGAACTATATCAAAGTTTTGAGTGAATATAAGTTAGAAATCTAGGATTCTATTCATACTAAGTCAAGTAACTGGAATCAAAATGTCACATTTTTTTTTAGCCAGGCAAAAATTCATAAACTTTCTATAATATGTATTATATTCTACATATATATATGTGTGTGTGTGTACAAAAGCTTTGTACTACGCTTGATAAAGACTTAAGAAAGAACACCAACAACAAACAGATGGAGAAATAGGAAAACAAACTAAATGAAATGGGAGCTCTGAATATGAAACAAAAAAGGTGAAACAAACTAGATAAAAACAAAAGATCATCAGATAGTCCAGTTGTTTTTAAAGATGGCTGCTCGTTAGAAATACATCTGGAGCTTTGGAGAAGAATAGCAATACCTGTGAGGAGGAACTAAAGAGCCTCTTGATGAAAGTGAAAGAGGAGAGTGAAAAAGTTGGCTTAAAGCTCAACATTCAGAAAACTAAGGTCATGGCATCTGGTCCCATCACTTCATGGCAAATAGATGGGGAAACAGTGGAAACAGTGTCAGACTTTGTTTTTTGGGGCTCCAAAATCACTGCAGATGGTGATTGCAGCCATGAAATTAAAAGACACTTACTCCTTGGAAGGAAAGTTATGACCAACCTAGATAGCATATTGAAAAGCAGAGACATTACTTTGCCAACAAAGGTCCATCTAGTCAAGGCTATGGTTTTTCCAGTGGTCATGTATGGATGTGAGAGTTGGACTATGAAGAAAGCTGAGTGCCGAAGAATTGATGCTTTTGAACTGTGGTGTTGGAGAATACTCTTGAGAGTCCCTTGGACTGCAAGGAGATCCAACCAGTCCATTATGAAGGAGATCAGTCCTGGGTGTTCTTTGGAAGGAATGATGCTGAAGCTGAAGCTTCAGTACTTTGGCCACCTCATGCGAAGAGTTGACTCATTGGAAAAGACTCTGATATTGGGAGGGATTGGGGTCAGGAAGAGAGGGGGACGACAGAGGATGAGATGGCTGGATGGCATCACTGACTCAATGGGCGTGAGTTTGAGTGAACTCTGGGAGTTAGTGATGGACAGGGAGGCCTGGCGTGCTGCGATTCATGGGGTTGCAAAGAGTCGGACACAACTGAGCGACTGAACTGAACTGAATTGAGCAATACCTGGGCATTTGTAGTTTTCAAAGAATTCCAAGATAATCTGCTATGCATCTGGATTTTTTTAAGTGAATACAAGTTTTTCTATTAAATGGTAGGTTTACTGATATAGAATTCTATTATTTTCTGTTGACCAATCAGTGCGTAATCACAATAGTAAAAGATGTTTATCAGCTTTCACAATCAATAACCAGACAAAAAATAAAAGGTCGTTACAATTGCAAGCCATAATGGGAACATGATTAACCTAACAATATAAAATAATTACACACAATTTGGGGAGTTAAGTAGAGTGACGTGGTAAATGTGTGACCTGTATTTAACCCTAGACAGCATATTAAAAAGCAGAGACATTACTTTGCCAAGAAAGGTCCATCTTGTCAAAGCTATGGTTTTTCCAGTGGTCATGTATGGATGTGAGAGTTGGACCATAAAAAAAAGCTGAACACCAAAGAATTGATGCTTTTGAACTGTGGTCTTGGAAAAGACTCTTGAGAGTCCCTTGGACTGCAAGGAGATCCATCCAGTCAATCCTGAAGGAAATCAGTCCTGAATATTCATTGGAAGGACTGATGTTGAAGCTGAAACTCCAATACTTTGGCTACCTGATGCGAAGAACTGACTCCTTGGAAAAGATCCTGATGTTGGGAAAGATTGAAGGCAGAAGGAGAAGGGGATGACAGAGGATGAGATGGTTGGATGGTATTGCTGACTAGATGGACATGAGTGAGCAAGCTCTGGGAGTTGGAGAGGGACAGGGAAGGCTGGTGTGCTGCAGTCCATGGGGTTGCAAAGAGGCAGAAACAACTGAGCAATTAAACTAACTGACTACAACTTATTAACCAAGGCCATTAACTTAATTATTCCCCTTTTTCCCCTTTGGAGTTCAGCTTCAGCTAGAAAGACAATTTTTTTAAAGTCTTTAAAGAATTAATGTATCTAAAATGGTGTATGTTAAAATCTTCTCTTTCTTTTAGAAATTCTTTGCGTTTTCTTATTATACATTCACAGAGCTCTTACAGATTCTAAGGGACCTTATAATCTGATTTAGTTTTTTCTCTCTCTTTTTTTTAATGTTAGATTTGTCTAAGTGGATTAGATATTCCTAAACTGTACATTAAATGAAAGCCTTTCCAACAAAAAGACTTAAAAAAACTGAGTTATTTTCCTTTTTGTTTTGAGAAAGATACTTATAAGAATCCACCTGCCAATGCGGGAGACACGAGCTCAGTCCCTAGTCCTGGAAGATCCCATATGCCGCGGAGCCCAGGGTCTAGAGCCCACAAGTCACAACTATTGAAGCCCATGTGCTGCAACTGCTGAAGCCCCTGCAGCTGGAGCCCGTGCTCCACAACAGAAGCCGCCTCAATGAAAAGCCCACGTGCACATCGGACAGTAGCTCCCACTCACCACAGCTGGAGAAAACCCTCGCAGAGCAATGAAGACTCGGCACAGCCAGAAACAGATAAATAAATAAGTAATTTTTAAAAATCCACAAAAGTTCCCTAAAGTGACCACTGTGATTCAAACAATCTTTTTTTAAATTAATTTACTTATTTGGCTGTGTTGAGTCTTAGTTTCAGCACATGGGATCTTCGATCTTCGGCCTGCAGGATTTTTTAGTTGTAGCACGTGGGATCTCTTTCCTTGGTCAGGGATCAAACCCAGGCCCACTGTATTGGGAGTGCAGAGTGTTAGCCACTGAACCACCAGGGAAATCCCTGATTCAAACTATCTTTAATAAAAAATGGCTATTTTATCCGAACGGGCTTAGGAATTAGGGTTACAAAGAGAAGTAGCATGAAGCAAGAATTTAACCCAAAGGAGTTTGAGGTAAGATGCTGACAAACCCAAATAGGTAAGGGAAGAAAATAGCATGATTAGAACAAAATATGGAGGTCTGAACCTAGTGCACAGCTAGGAAGTACCATACTGGTGCAGAGATCTCTGACTTCACTTCCAACAGCCACCATGTTATCCTGTAGCAAGGCTATGGAGGAAGAAATACACATTCCTGCCATCAAGGCACTGCCTTTCTCCAGACAAGACACAGAATGCCCAGCACTATTTGTTCATGAGTCTAGATTCAGCAAATAAAAACAGGATGCCCAGCTGAATTTAGACTGCTGTAAACAATACATTTTTTTAAAGTATAAGTATGTCCCCGAAGTTATTAGAACTCTCAGGAGCCAGTGTGGAAAGGGACTTATTAGGTCTGTGCCTCTATTCCCTAAAAAAAAAAAAAAAATGCTCCCTTATAACAATCAGAGCAAAATTACCAAGGAATGGGAAAAAATCATTTGACAAATCAAGTGAAAGTAACAGAAGACAAACAGGTTTAGTAAAAGATTGCCTAATGCCTTCCAAGGTATTAACCAGAGAGAGAACCAGAAAGGAGCCTAGGATATCCTAGGATAACAGAATAGAGCAATGAGAACTCAGCAGAAATACGTGAAGCTCAATATTGTCCTCAAGACATACCCAGCAACAAACCAGAAAATAATCAATGAAGGGTGTACAATGAAGGGCTCTATTCTATCTGAATAGAGGGCTTAAGCATGGAAGGTTCTGTTGAGTTGCCACGATGTGAGGGTGTTTATTCTGATGAAATTTCCAAACTGTTAAAATAAGCAGATCAGCAGAAAGATTAAGCTGAAATTATTTAACTTGCCAAGCAATAGAGTTGTGCGTTCATTTGGAAATACCATCTTTCCCAAGCCTTTCAGCCAGGCCTCTAACTGTTAATATTACCCTGAATATGCAGAGAGAATTCTGATCAGCTCTTACACCAAATATGAACAGCTTCAACATTCTGTAAGGTTGTTGATTCTGACCTCCTGGTCCCTGATTTGTTAACTTGAGATATACGTAATATGTATACTGTAATAGTCATCCCTTTATTTATTTGGATGAGGTAGTATAGGCTTTTTTCTAACTGTTACATTGAAGTATAGCCAATTAACCATGTTGTAATAATTTCATGTGCACAACAGAGCAATGGAGCCATACAAATACATGTATCCATTCTCCCCCAAACTCTGTGCCCATCCAGACTGCCACATAACATTGAGCAGAGTTCCTTGTGCTATACAGGAGGTCTTGTTTCTACCCCTTTAAAGTGTGCAGTTCAGCGGCTTTTACAATACTATATTCACAAAGATGTGCAGCCATCACTGCTCATTCCAGAGTGCTTTCCTCACCCAAAAAGAAACCCTATATGCATTAGCAGTCACTCTCCATTCCTCCCTCTCCCCAGGCAACCACTAATCTACATCCTGTCTCCAGGGATTTGCCTATTCTGGATATTTCACATAAATTGTATCAAATAATATGTGACCTGCATATAATGTGTGCTCTGGCTTCTTTCACTAAGCATAATGTTTTCAAGGCACATTCATGTTATCTCACAAATTAGTGATTCATTCCTTTTTATGATGAATAATATGGATATATCACATTATCTGATCCTTTCATCAATGATGAACATGTGAATTGTTTCCACTTTTTTAGCTGCTATGAATAACACTGTTATGAACATTTATGTGCAGATTTTTGTGTGATATTTTGTATAATATTTCCACAACCATCATGTAAAAAAATTTAAGAATGTTCAGTTCAGTTCAGTCGCTCAGTTGTGTCCGACTCTTTGCGACACCATGAATCGCAGCATGCCAGGCCTCCCTGTCCATCACCAACTAGGCACAACTAAAAATGGAATTTCTGGGTCATATGGTAATTCTATGTTTAATCTTTTGAAGAACTGTTTTCCAAAGCAGCTACATCATTGTATATTTTCACAGTGACATATGAGTATTTCTTTTTATGAACACTAAAATGTATGGAACCAAGCCTCCATAATGCGGCAAGCACAGACTACTCAGGAGAACTCCCAAGAGGAATAACTGATTCCCTCTTTATACATACTCTGCCTATTACAGTTCCCTGAGTGGGAATAGCACAGCTAAAAAATGTTTAAAACTCGTCTCTGATGTACCAGAAATCATATAGGACCCCATTTCTGCTCTGAAAGCCCACGCAATACTCTAAATCAATTAACAGGAGTTATCATGGACGATCATATAGCCCATGGTTTTGTCTACTCCACCAAGTCAACACTGCTACACCTATGCAAATACTACAGGGCAAACAGAGAAAGCAACCTGATTTTCTGAAATAGATCCAGCTGAATTCTGGGACATGCTTTGATTGCAAGTAGTTAATAATCTAGGTCCTTGGCTTCCAGACCTATCAAAAAAAACTAATAGTCGCCTTGATCCTGATAACTGCCTATGTTCCAATACATAACAAAACAGCCTATCCAAAATCTAAGTACCACTGAGGCACTACTAGCAGGGCGGCCATTGTCATAGCAGATGGTCCAGCTCAATGATTGATTGCATTCAGTGAATGTCCTTCTTAATTAGCAAATTGATCTTAATCAGCAAAACTTTGGCAATGATGAAAATCTGAATATAATGTAGGTATGTCCTGAGACCTCACTTTGTCTCTTCTTGACCAAAAAGGAGGATGGAGAAAGAGCAGCTGCTGACAGTTGGAACTGATGTGATGCTACCAGCTAAACCACACAGTATTATTACAGGCTGTTCTGGTGCTCCTAGGCCATTTTGTTCTCCCCTTCTCTGGTTCTTTCCTCACAGAACACCAGTCCCATACAGGTTATTCTGAGAACATATAAAAGGAATTCTTCATAGACACAGAAGTAGAATGACTTCAGGAAGGAAAGAATAGGGAGTTATTGCTTAATGAGCATAGAGTTTCAGGGTTCTGATACTATGGATATGGATGATGCTGATGCCTGCCTAACATTATGAATGAATTTAAACACTTAAACTGGTTAAGATGGTTGATTTGAGCGTAAGAGGCATGAAGGTGTGGCCATAAATGCATTCACTTCAGCTCAGTTCAGTCGCTTAGTCATGTCTGACTCTTTGCAACCCCATGGGCTGCAGCACACCAGGCTTCCCTGTCCTTCACTATCTCCTGGAGCTTGCTCAAACTAGCATCCATGGAGTTGATGATTCCATCCAACCATCTCACCCTCTGCTGTACCCTTCTCCTCCTGTCTTCAATCTATCTCAGCATCAGGGTCTTTTCCAGTGAGTCAGTTCTTCCCATTGGGTGGCCGAAGTATTGGAGCTTCAACTTCAGCATCAGTCCTTCCAATGAATATTCAGGACTTATTTCCTTTAGGATTGACTGGTTTGATCTTCTTGCTGTCCAAGGGACTCTAAACAGTCTTCTTTAATGTCACAGTTCAAAAGCATCAATTCTTTGGTGCTCAGCATTCTTTATGGTCCATCTCTTACATCCATACATGACTACTGGAAAAATCATTGCTTTGACTAGACAGAACTTTGTCAGTCAAATAATATCTCTGCTTTTCAATATGCTATCTAGGCTTGTCATAGCTTTTCTTCTAAGGAGCAAGCATCTTTTAATTGCATGGCTGCAGTCACCATCTGCATTTTGGAGCCCAAGAAAATAAAGTCTGTCACTGTTTCCATTGTTTCTCCATCTATTTGCCATGAAGTAATGGGACTGGATGCCATGATCTTCATTTTTTGAATGTTGAGTTTTAAGCCAGTTTTTCACTCTCCTCTTTAACGTTCATCAAGAAGCTCTTTAGTTCCTCCATAAATACATTATGGATCAGTAACTCAGTGATGTTCACTTCTGCTGCCTTCCAGATCACTGGACTTAGCCAGGATCAAATTCACAATAAATTGTCTTCTACTCTCTGGGAAAAAAAATGGTCAAGATGGTAAATTTTATGCTATATATACTTTACCAACATTTTTAGTGGAAAAAAATAAACAAAGCCACTTTATAATTTTGTCTAAGCACAAATAAAAGCAAGGTCATAATGCTACCCACCAAATACCCTATTGTCCCCACTTTCTGACAACATCCAGTGTAGAGCTAACCCTCCCCTAAATCACTCCACAAAGCCCGAATCATTTAAGTTCTTTCCTAACATCCTTTTATTGAGAACTTCCAGTTCCCCATGATGTGTTTTCTCTCTCACTGTGATGAATAAGAAACCCAGCTTGCTTAACTAGGTGTGTTCTTGGTGGCCTTTGACTGAAGGGCACTGGCAACATATAAATTATATTTCTGTTTGGTAGAAACCAGCTCAATACTGTAGAGCAATTATTCTTCATTAAAAAATAAATTTAAAAAAATCTTAAAAATTCTATTTCTAAAAAGCAATGAGCAGTACAAATTATTTATATTATTTCTTCCATTTTTATAAAACAAGCATTCTTGAACCACACCCAGGTTAAGAAATAGAACTTTAGTGAAGGACAAGGAAGCCTGGCATGCTGCCATCCATGGAGGTCTCAAAGAGTCAGACATGACTTAGCGACTGGGCATCAAAAAAAAAAAAGCCTTCTATATATCCTATTTCAATTACAACTCATTCCCTCCCTGCAAAAGTAACCATTTTCCAAACTGTTATAGTAATTATTTCCTCATTCTTACAAGACTTACAAGTAATTATTTCCTTATTCTTACAAGCCAAGTGTGTATTTCCTAGACACCATAGTTTAGCAATGTTCATTTCTAAAAATCCAATATGTTGGGACTTCCCTGGTGGTTCAGTGGTTAAGACTCTGTGCTCACTCTAGATTCGATCCCTCATTAGGGAACTAGATCCCACATGCTGCACCTAAGACCTAATGCGGCCCCCCCAAAATTGATATGTCTTTTAAGTGGACAAGTTTTCCTTCCATCTGCTTCTTTTTCTTACTCTTTTTCAGTTGAAGACCCCAGGGCTTTTGACCTGTAGATTTTCCCAAAGTCTGAATTGTATTGGTTATTCCCTGGTATTTCCATTCAGCGTGTTTCTTCATCTCCTATATTAATTGCAGATTGGCAGGTGGATGCAGAGAGTTGACCAGACTCTGGTTCAGTCCCTTGGGAAAGACCATGGGCAGTACTGGCTTCTTTTACCAGGAGGCACATATCTGGTTTTCTCTCCTTTTATGATGCTGGCATTTGTTGGAAGCAGTGGTGGATGCAAA
This sequence comes from Redunca redunca, assembly GCA_006410935.1. Taxonomy (NCBI): domain Eukaryota; kingdom Metazoa; phylum Chordata; class Mammalia; order Artiodactyla; family Bovidae; genus Redunca; species Redunca redunca. Next base: position 40,051 of record SJYQ01104663.1, on the reverse strand, counting down.
ATAGTGACATTCCAATTCCATTGTTTCTTTTTCTTAGCATTTTATTTTGTATTGGAGTATAGCTAATTAACAATGTTGTGATAATCAAATTCTATTAATTCCTTTTCAATTATTAATTGGAATACTTTCATTAAGAGATGTTTCTTCTTGGGGTGAAAGGTGGAAGGGAGATTTAAGAGGGAGGGGAAATATGTATACCTATGGCTGATTTATGCTGATATACGGCAGAAACCAACAAAATATTGTAAGCCAATTATCCTCCAATTAAAAATAAATAAATTTTTAAAAAGAGATGCTTCTTCTTATGTACTGTTTGGTTATCTGCAAGTATAGTTCATATAGGAAAGATAGGATGAATGCTTGATTCTGCTTTTGTTTTTCATTTTTTAAGGTAATGAATTGGTTTTTCTGAAGATAAACAACTAGTCTAAATAGATATGTGTATATGTGCATGTATATATATATCCTTGTAGACTCGTGGATTCAAAGATATTTGATAGGTTTTCATCCATGGCAATTTTATTATTGACAGTCAAGTTGTCCAATCTTTGACCTGTTGGAGGCTCTTCTGTTGGGCTCCTGCATGGCTTGATTGAGTTGATAGTATTTGTGCCTTCTTTGCTATCTGATATGAACAACTGTTTCAGGTCATCTTTTACATTTTCTGCCCTGGTTCTGTAACCAGCATTTCTCCAAGAAGCCTTGGATGGTAATTTAAGCATTCAGGATGTTCACTGTTGAGTTGGTCATGGTTTCTAACATTTAGAAATATATATACTTAAGATATTATATATAATATGAAGTGAAGTGAAGTGAAAGTCACTCAGTCATGTCTGACTCTTTGCGACCCCATGGACTAGACAGTCCATGGAATTCTCTAGGCCAGAAAACTGGAGTGGGTAGCCTTTCCCTTCTCCAGGAGATCTTCCCAACCCAGGGATTGAACCAGGGTCTCCTGCATTGCAGGCAGATACTTTAGCAACTGAGCTATGATGTATAATATATAATACATATTACATATATACAATGTATTTTTAAAAGTAACCTTTTGTATGTTACATGTGTACCTCCTTAACCCACAACACTCTATAGTCTCAAAATAAAAAATACTAACATTACCATTACCAAAACGATTAGTGAGAACAGTTCCATAAATTGTTGTGCATATGCTATCTCCATTCCGCCCCTTCTTTAGAATAAAGATTGGTATAGATTTTCTTTTTTTCACTGTTTCAGCTATTTTAAACTGCATAATTTGGTGGATTTTAGTACATTCACAAATTTATACAACCATCATCACTATCTAATTTCAGAACATTTCCATCAAACCTAAAAAAGTCCTGAACCTTTCACTCTCCCCGCCCCCTATCCCCTGGCAACTAATTTATTCAAAACTTACTGTCTCTCTGCATTTGCATGTTTTAGACATTTAATATAAATGGAAACGTGCAATATGTAGCCTGCTATCTCTGGCTTCTTAGCATCATGATTTGAAGGCTCATTTATGTTATATCATATAAGCTTTTTATTTTATTGATTTTTTAATTGATTCTTGCCTGTGCTGGGTCTTCACTGCTGCACACAGACTTTCTCTAGTTGTGACAGAGGGAGCTACCCTCTGGTTGTGGTGCATGGGCCTCTTGCTGGGGTGGCTTCTCTGTTGCGGAGCACAGGCTCTAGGGCATGCAAGTTTCAGCAGTTGTGGCGCAGGGGCTCGGTAGTTGCAGCTTGTGGGCTCTAGATAGAGCGCAGGCTCAGTGGTTGTGGCTCAGGGGATTGGTTGCCCGGTGCATGTGGAATCTTCCCCAACCAAGGATCAAACCTGCGTTCCTTGCATTGGCAGGTGGATTCTTAACCACTGGGTCACCAGGGAAGTCCTACAAGTTTTTTTTTAAGTAAGAAATAAATCAATATAAGAATGATTGGAGGCCAAGTTCCTCATCCTCCTATATGAACAGGGTTGCTCCAGCTGACTTCAGCTCCTTCCTGGAAGTAGCCTGAAACTTTTGATGAGTGGGAGTGCTTTCCCCTGGTCACTGCACAGTGCTTCAGGAAGAAGGCTGGGCTGGGGTCACAGCACAAGATGCATCTCCGCTTGGAGTCCCTTAGCCAGAATAGCTCCTGATTATGTAGGTCCAGGGGCTTCCCTGCTAGCTCAACTGCAATGCAGGAGACCCTCGTTCGATTTCTGGGTTGGGAAGATCCCCTGGAGAAGGGACAGGCTACCCACTCCAGTATTCATGGGCTTCCCTGATGGCTCAGATAGTAACGAATCCGCCTGCATTGTGGGAGACCTGGGTTTGATTCCTGGGTTGGAAAGATACCCTGGAGGATGGCATGGCAACCCACTCCAGTGTTCTTGCCTGGAGAATCCCCATGGACAGGGAAGCCTGGTGTGCTGCAGTCCGTGAGGCTGCAAAGAATAGGACATGACTAAGTGACTAAGCACAGCATAGCATGTAGGTCCAGTCTCTGTCCCTACTTGCTACCACTATGACTTTAGTGTCGAAATCTGGGCCAAAGTCAGCTTATGGGACCCAATGATCAAACACCTTGTTCTCCACCTGTGACCAGCCGTGGGGTCTAATATAGTGCAGGACCTGAGCCCGGTATGGCTAGTGAAGAGCAAGCAGACCGTGACTTCTGAGCTGAGGTCCCCCACCCAATACAGTGACCACAGTCTACTTCTTGGACTTGAGATCTACTGCTGTGAGACCCAAGTGAGTCTGCCTCCCATCTTTCAAGGAGGGCCCTGTGCATATATCCCCAAGACCTGGTCACCTTTCCCAGCACCCACTCCCCTGCCCACCCAGCCCGCTCTGGCTCTGTGCTTCACCCTCCTGTTGTGTATCTGGCTGTTAGAGACCCAGTCACAATGAATTGGGGTCTTCTCAGTTGGCCCAAATGGTAAAGAACCCACCTGCCAATGCAGGAAACATAAGAGATGTGGGTTCAGTCCCTGGATTGGAAAGATCCTCTGGAGGAGGGCATGGCAACCCGCTCCAGTATTCTTGCTTAGAGAATCCCACGGACAGAGGAGCCTGGCAGACTATAGTCCATAGGGTCATAAAGAGTCGGACACAACTGAAGCAACTTAGCATGCATCCACGGACACTGAATCGGATGATGTGTTAATAAGTTAGTTCCCCTAACCAGCTTAGGAGGCTCTTGAAGGCACCATTTTTTATTCACTTTATCTCCCCCAATGCCTGCTTCAGAGAATGTTCTTCATCAATGTGTGATCAGTTAGAGAAGGAGGAAGGCAGTGAAGTGACAGAGTCTTTTGCCCAGACCAGACTGCGAGCTGCCTGAGAGCAGTGGCTTCTGACAGCTCCTGAGAGCACTGCCTCCTCCTCCCCCTCTGTGTCCTCCCACAGCAAAACCCAACATGAGACTAGGCTCAGAATGGGCACGTAGATGACTTCATTCAAGATTTTAAAAGTCTCCACCAATAAGGACTTCTGAATAATATCTTTATTTAGCTCAGGTAGACAGAGATTTCCTACACATTTCTGGATACCTGGGTTAGTTAGAATTTTCTTCATGGCTCTCAATAAGCTGTTCTTAAGCTCTTGTATATGGTAAATACAAACATGCAAATACAATGCAGGCTAAAATGAAAAGGTCCTTGCGTACAAACATTTTTAAAAGACTTTTTAACACAGGGTATATTGAAAGGAGATGCAGTAGAAGGTGACTCGATTACCACCCCCTCCCTCCTGATCCAGTCCTGGTGCCTGGATTTGGGCCCTCTCTCTGTTCTCCTCTTCTGTTAGACACAAGTTTTCAGCCCTCCCTGGACAGGAACAAGGGCCTCACAAGGCCAGGCAGCAGCCCCACCCCTGCCTGCAGAGAGGAAGGTCGTCTCCCAGGCAGAGAGTCCCAGATCCTAGTGGTCAAATTGCTCAGTCTTGTTTAAGCAGGGAGACCACCTCCATGTCAGTATTCTGGACTGCCTCTTCCCTTCAGTCTTGATGGCTCCCAATTGTCAAAGAGATTGGTCAGGCCCTGGTGTGACCTGCTCTGAATGTTTCTCAAGCCAGTCAGCCTCCATAAGCCAACTAGCTTATGGGCTGGGCCCAGGGGCTTCCCAAAACCTCTTTAGAGGTTTCCAGAGGCCTGAGGACCCTCTAGCCCTTCCAGCACAACTTCAGAAGGGCTCCATCAGCTCCTGTGTGGCCCCTGATGTGTCCACTATCTGTGGTCAGTGTGAAGAAGCACAAGTCCAGGGTGGGGGGCAGGTATGATCCCTCAAGCTTTCCCACAGCTCAGACAGCAAAAAATCAGCCCAACAATGTCTGTGGGTTTTAGGCTCCCCTGGGCTGGGCCCCTGGCCTGGCTGCCCAGACAGGGGCAGGGCTGTCTGTCCCCCAAGAGCGCATGGGCTGTCTAGGCTGAAGGACTCTGTCCCCTAAGAGCGCATGCGCACCTGAAAGTGCTCACAGCGGGCGTGCTTCATGGTCAGCCCATACAGGGGGGTCATGTCCACCTTCACACCCGGGGTCACATGGAATTCCACCTGATGCAGCAGGATGGCCAAGAAGAGAAAGACCTCCAAGCGGGCAATGGTCTCACCAATGCACTTCCGCTTGCCCAAGCCGAAAATAATCACCTTCTCACTCAGTACTTTGTTGACGGTGCCATCAGTAGTGAGAAACCGTTCTGGCCGGAACTCAGATGGATCCTCCCATAGCTTCCTGTAATCAGAGAGAAGCAGCTGAAGAGGCAGCCTGGGGACTCAGAACCATCAAGCGGGTTGAGCCCCAGCTGAAAAGAATAGGGTTCAGGCAAGTGGCCCAGAGACAGCAAAGTGTAAAGCTCAGGAGCGGGGGAGCTTTCCCTACCCCTTCTCAACTTACTGGTCATGGTTGATCTGCCACTGGTTCACAAAGACACAGCGCCCCTTGGGGATGTAAAAGCCATTCAGATCGGTGTCTCTCGTGGTACTGAGGAGGGAGGAAGCTCAGTCAGGCTCAGGGCCACAAGCAGATCTCCCTGCCTCCCATACCCTGTCCTTCCTACCACCCTGATCAGGCCCAGCATCAGACAGCAGCAGATCCATGGGGCCTCACCTGTGCGGGATGGTGAAGGGGACGAAGGAGGAGTGTCGGAAGGTCTCCAGGATGAAGGCCTCCAAATAGGGCAGCTGGGGTCTGTCAGAGAGCCGGGGCCACCGCGCCCTGCCAATCACTGTGTCTGCAGAGCACAGAGGACCAGACAGGTCAGGGGCCACTCAGAACTTGGCTGGGCCTCCTGCCTTGAGCACTCTGAGGGAAGCCACCACCTACCCAGCTCCTCCTGAATCTTTTTTTGCACCCTGGGGCTTGTCACCAGGTACAGGAGGCTCCAGGAAATGGCAGTCGTGACTGTGTCAAACCCTGGCCAGGGGAGAACAGAGGGAGAAGTTAGGTGCTTGGTGGGTCAGGGCAGCTGGCCGTAGGAATGGTATAATGGGGTAATTCATACCGGCTCCAAAGAGGTCTATCACGACATTAATGATCTTCTCATCTGACAGCTGGATATTGGCATTCTCATCCAGCCTCTTATCCTGACAGTGCTCAATCAGGCTGTCTGTGATGTCCCGGATGTGACCCTGGGTAGGGAAGGCCCACAGGTAAGGAAGATCCCAAACCCAGAACTGCCTCTCCATCCAGACCTGGTCCCTTTCCATCCCTAGCATCTTCATCCAAGAGGTGACCACACACACACACCCCTACCCTCCCAGCTTCTCTTGTCTTTCCAAGGCTCTCTCCTGACCCAGAATATTTGCAGCCCCAACTCGAGGGACATTTGACAGAGTCTAGTAACATTATCATCTGCACATGCCCTTTACACCTTTCTCTCCCATGAGGCCAGAAGACCAACTCTTCTTGGTTCCTTCCAAGACCGACTCTTCTTGGTTCCTAACACAACTAACTTAGGGTCCTGCATGGACTGGCTCTACAGTAGATACTGCTGTGTGATGGATAGTTAGAAGGGCTGGACAATAAAAAGTTCTATTTTCCTGCCAAGGATGGAATTCCCTCCACTACTGGCTTCAAAATCCCAGGCTGAAGGCCTGTGAAAGCCTACCAAACTCCACTCTGCTCCAGCTATCTCTGACTCCTGACCCCTGACTCTACCTGCTCCCTACCACCCACCTGCCTCTCCCTAGGCTATACCTTCTCAAACGTTTTATAGTGTTCCTTGACTATCTTCTGTACAAAGACGTAGAACCTCCGATTCAGGTCCTTGAAGAGGTCCAGGGCAGTGTTGGGCAGGTAACGGAGGATAGGGATGAAGTCAGCTGGGTTCCCGGAGGCAGTTATCTCCCCAAACTCATTACTCAGGTTGATGAGGCTAAGAAACTCTTGGTCATCGTGGTCATAGCGCCGGCCAAAGCATATGGCACAGATGACATTGGCCACTGAGACCACTACATACCTGTAGGGGTCAAAGCGTCCAGGCCCTGCCATCAGCTCCTGGAACTTGCCCAGGAGGTACTCGGCCTCCTTGCTCACATGCTCTTCCAGGTAGCAGGATGACAAGGATGCCGGGTCTGAGGCAGTGGAGAAACTCTTCAGGGCATTCTGGGCCAGACGTCGCCGGGCAGCCCACACTGGTCCAGAGTCTGGGTTGAAGGTCATGCTCTGGCCGTCAGTGATCAAGGTGAAGCTGTAGAAGTCGGGCCGGCCCTTGAAATCATCGCCCTGCCGCACCAGGGCCTGCCGGATGGTGTCCAGGCCGCTGAGCACCAGCACGGGTGTGCAGCCAATGCGGATCTGCAGCACGTCCCCATAGCGCTGGCTCAGCTGCGACAGGACCACATGTGGGTTCTTCCCCAAGGTCAGCACGTGCCCGAGCAGGGGCCAGCCCCAGGGCTCTGGTGGACTCTTCAGGCCTTGAGGGACCTGAGGCCGCCAGGTCCTGACCACCCAGAATACCAGGCAGAAGACAGCAGAGGCCAGGAGAAGTTCTGTGGCCGAGATGGGGATGGGGAGTCCAAACAAAGAAAACATGATCCACGTAGATTCCAAGGTGGCTGCTGAGAGATCAGATGGGAGGAAAAGGTCAAAAGATCTGACAGGAGGATGGAAGGAGCCAGTGTCCTAAAATGTCAGCACACCAGTCAAGAAAAGGGAAAAGCTTATCCAGAACTGTTCACTGGGCATGAAATGGGAGAGGAGATAGGAGAAGTTGTTTGTGGAGCGGCCAACTCCATACCAAGAATTTCAGTCATTCTTCATTCAGTCCTGGCCACAGCCTTTGTGGTAGGCAGCTCTGAGGCTCAGAAAAAAGTACATAACTTGCCCAAAGTCACACAGCCAGCAATGACAGAATCCAAACCCAATCCAAACTTGTCTAATTCCAGAACACCTTACCTGCCATAACAATCTCAGTGTCAGTCTGTATCAACTTTAAATCCACCCACTTAGCACTGTTTCACACAGTAACATCTGTGTGAAAATATAGGTTTGTTTTTTTCCCCCTAACATATATTAAAATAAGCACATAATCAATGTGTATCACCCAATTCCCCTTGAGTATTACCCACCCAACTTGGGACAACACTACCAAAGAACTAAGGATCCCCTCTTCTTCAGCTGCATTTCACATTTGGGGAAACTGACCTCCAGAGGAGGCACTGACTTGGCTAAAGGCACCCAGCTCTCAGACAGAGTCAGGACTCAGACCTCTTAGGTAACGTTCCCTGGGAAGATTCATGGCCCAGTCTTCCCTGTTCCTATGTTCCTGTCATAGTTACAGGAGTGGTCAGATCAACGGATGAAAAGGAATCTTCTCAGTACCATCAGTTCTCTACTGTTCAAAGCCAGGATCTAGGGAATCTGGCCAGACACCAGGACACAGTGGGGAGGGGACAGGGGGCTGCCCCTTTCCTTACTGTCTAAGCCACAGTGCCCTTAGCCCTAGCTCTCTGAGCTCAGCAGACTCACAGTTTAAACGCAGCTGGAGGCCAACTAGATTGAGGCTCCGGGTCACAAAATTCCAGGCCAAGGTTTTCACTGGGCTCAGTTCTCAATGAATGAATAGTCTGGACCTCCCCCATTTGCCAGTCACTCAAGAGCTGTGAATAAATGGAAGGATCCTACCAGGCAAAGGCTGTAAGAAAACTATGGACTGGAATATGAGAAACTAAGAATGGAGCTAAATTTAACTGAAACTGACACAATACTTTCTCTAGGTTCAGTGTAGAAAGGGTGTGCAAATTCATGGACTCCTCTCTTCGAGGCGTGGGGCTATGACAGGGGCATCTTACTGATGCCCTGGGCTGGAGGTCAGGAGACAAGGGTTCCAGGCTTTATGACATGGCCTTGGATTGGATAGTTCATTTTACCCTCTGGGCTTCAGTCACATCACCTGAGAGAAGGGATGGGACATGATCTCTGATTCAGGGTC
>SJYQ01104663.1:16310-31353 GCA_006410935.1 Redunca redunca | reverse complement strand
AAAAAAAAAAAAAAGCTTGTTTAGCTCAATGTGTCTCCAACTAATTCCATCACCCGTTCTCCGAGCTCAGTCGCGCTCCCCAGCCCTACGAATGGCATTGCCATCCTCTGGCCCATGCCAGAAAACAGAGCCTCATCCTACCCCCTCACCTCTCACTGCAGTCAGATGCCACCTCGGGCACTGCACACTATGTACCAGACACTGTTCTGGATGCCAGCGACTGATACAGAAGTGAACAAAACTGACAACCTCCTGCTTCCCTGTAGCTTACATTTGGGGGCACGAGGGATGGGAGGTGAGGCCAGAAAATGCCTAGAGAGTCTCAGAGGATGAAAAGTGCTGTAGAGAAAAATAAGACAGAGAAGGGGTAGGAATCATGTAGGGGCAGATTGCAATTCAAAGGACATTGAGGAAAGGACACCCAGCCCAGGCAGAAAGGGCAGACACCCAGCCAAGAATCAAGGCACACAGATATCTGGAAGAAGAGTGCAACTGGCAGAAGGAACAGTAAGTTCAAGGCCCTGCACAGTGGTCCTTGAAAGAAGGAGCGGTACCAGGGGCACTGGAAATGTGCAGTGTCCTGTGACTGGGGGGTTCTCCTGGAGTTTGGTGGATGTGAGGATGCTGACAGTGGAGAACAGCCCTGCCCTAGATGCTGGGAGCACTCTCCTGAGAAGGGACTTCCTTTGTGTGAGACAGAGACACTGTGGGGTCTGAGTCAAGGAAGATCACGGCTAACATGCTGGGAACAGACTGAGGGGTAAAGGACCATTTCTCCACTTTGATTTCTGTCCATCCTCATCCAGGCCCCCATCATTGCTCCAACTAATAAACTCCAACCTGGGTACCATCTGACTTTCAGTGCCTCCAATTCCTTCTCCACCCTGTGGCATCCCAAGTGTCTTTTCAAAGATGCAAAATCTCATTCCATCACCACCTTGCCCCTCTAGTAGCTCACATCTGAATAGAAAGCAGAATCTTTTGCAGAGCCTAACAGGAATGCCCACTTCTACTTTGAATCTTTCCTACTTAAAGCCTCAGCTAAGACATCACTGGAGAAGGCAATGGCACCCCACTCCAGTACTCTTGCCTGGAAAATCCCATGGACAGAGGAGCCTGGTAGGCTGTAGTCCATGGGGTCACTAAGAGTCGGACACGACTGAGCGACTTCCCTTTCACTTTTCACTTTCATGCATTGGAGAAGGAAATGGCAACCCACTCCAGTGTTCTTGCCTGGAGAATCCCAGGGATGGGGGAACCTAGTGGACTTCTGTCTATGGGATCGCACAGAGTCGGACACGACTGAAGCGACTTAGCAGCAGTAGCAGCAAGACATCACTTCCTCTGAGAACACTTCCTGGATCCTTTCCACAGCAAGTTAGATTTCTCCTGGTCTATTTCCAGCATTGCTTCATGGTAATTCTCAGAACATTTGATTCTTGCCAGGACACGGACCCAAACTGTCACTCCATCCTCCATGCTCTAACACAGAAAATCAGCCTTGGGAAATTGATCTGACAAGCCAAGACCTTGCAAAATATTAATAACAGGTAAAGGAGTTAAGTCCAACTGTATTAAGGTGCATGACCAGGGTATTGAGCCCAAAATGCTAATGATATAATGGTGGAATTTAGGTAACAGAACAGGCAGGAGACAGGGAGGTATTGCTGGGCTTTCATTCTGTCCAGCATCCTTCTATTCATTTCACCTTTGCATCTCAGGCTCGGTCTGAGAATTTTTGCAGTACCCAAGAAAGGTCTATCTACACCAAGTAGGAGCTAGACCCACAGAGAGTGGAAAGAATTTATGTGGAAGCCGTGGCAAGGAAGGAAGGCACTTCCAAATCCATCACCCTGCTCTGTAGCCCAGTCTCTCCTTTGGTTCTCAGAGTCCCCAGCAATGCCGTAGCCCTAGAGAATCATCATAGAGCTTCCCTGGTGTCCCAGGGGTAAATAATCCAACTCCCAGTGTAGGAGACACAGGTGTGATCCCTGATTCAGGGAGCTCCCACATGTGGCGGAGCCTGTGTATTCGAGCCAGGGGACCACAGCTATTGAGCCCATGTGCCTCAACTACTGAAGCCCGGGAGCCCTACAGCCCATGCTCCGCAACAAGAGGAGCCACCACAGTGAGAAGCCTGTGCAGCAACAAAGACCTGGAATAGCCAAAAGAAAGAAATAAACAAAATTTAAAAAATAAAAGAAGACTCGTGGCAGCCTGCCCTTCACAGCTGAAAGACTATCAGCAGAAAAACTCTTCTCTTGGTAAAAGAATCGTTGCTTTCACATTTTCCAAGGGATTCTTTTTTTTTTTTTAATTGTGGCCATGCTGGGTCTTCCTTGCCGTGCACAGGCTTTCTTCTGATGTGGCCAGCCTGGAATACTCTCTAGCTGTGGTGCTCTGGCTTCTCACTGCAGTGGCTTCTCTTGTTGAGGAGCATGGGCTCTGGGGCAAGTGGGCTTCAGTACTTGTGGCCCATAGGCTCAGTAGTTGTGGCACACAGGCTTAGTTGCACCTCAGCATGTGGGATCTTCCCAGACCAGGGATCGAACCTGTGTCCCTTGCATTGGTAGCCAGATTCTTAACCACTGGACTACCAGGGTCCACCAGGGAAGTCCTCCAAGGAACTCTTGATTCCAAAGAAATTTTAGCTAATTAAGCCAAATCCTGTCCCACTTCTCAGCTGGAGAGGCCGAAACCAGAACAAAGAAAGCTGAAGGACAAATGACAAATCAAAGCAGAGCCCAGGCCCTTGCTTCCAGGCCAGAGCTCTTCCCACCGTGATTTATTGTCCCAAACTACCAGCAAAGCCCCGGGGGGCCAAAGGTAGACAGGCTCAGTGCCTCAGTCAGAGTGCCCCCTTGTCCCCATCTTCCTGGACAAGAGTCTGATGCACTGGGGTTATGGGAGGCCCTGCACTTCTCATCACCAAGCCTGTCTTGGAGGATAGCTCAAAAGACGGAAGGGGGCCCTCAGAGCACCAAGGCAGACAAAGAGGGAGACAGGCAGGAGGTTAGAGGACCTTGACCTGGAGTTGAACAGCCAGTCCTGGGTCAAAGTTTGTATGCCTTTGCGTGAGAAGCTCTTTGGCTAGAATTCCCTAGCAATCGATACCAGGAACACAGAGGGAAGGGTGGGCAGTGCAGAAAGGAGGGGGCTCTGGGCTAGACACAGTTGAGGGTTTTGGCCAGCCTAGCCTAGTCTTCAGTCAGCACTGCTGAGGGCTATGTGGTCAGGGGATGAGGAGACAACCAGACTCAGAGCAAACTCACTACCCAGTGGTGGAAGCAGGAATCACACCCAAACAGAGCCTAAGCTAACTCTGGAAATGCTACAGAAGGCTGAGGGCCCTAGGGGTGAGCAAAGGAATAGAGAGGAGTCCTGGAGTATGAGGAGAATAGGAAGGGCACCCCTGGGATGAGGCAGGGCTGTAACTTGAACAAAGCATGGGAGTGGAAGGTTGGTGTGAGACAGTTTGAGAAGAGTGGAGTTTAAGTGAATATGGAGAAACAGGATTTGTCTTCCAATGTGTCTTCATCCCACCAAGCCACCCACCACCCCACCTGAGATCTGAGCCCTGAGCGCCTTCCTCTCTCTTACCTGTGCCAAGAAAGATAGAGAGATCCAGTCTGCAGGATCCAAGTTTCAAATGGGGCAGGCCCTGGCTCTCTGGCTCTTGGCTGCTCTAGTCAGGCTAATGATAGTCTTGGTCTAAGACCAGAATAGTCTTGGTCTAAGCCGGTTGTCTTATCTATTAAAAGTTCTCTCTTTCATTCTCAAGAGAGTCTTGGCTTCGGACTTCCCTGGTGGTCCAGTGGCTAAGACTCCAGGCTCCCAGTGCAGTGGGCCCTGATTCGATCTTTGGTCAGGGAACTAGGCCCAACAAGACCCTGCATGCTGCAATGAAGATCAAAGATCCAGTGTGCCACAACTAAGACCTGGCACAGCCAAATAAATACATTTTTTTTTAATGAGTCCTGGCTTGGACATACATTATATGGTTACCCCAGTCGATATTAGAAGACCTGTGAGGGGTTTTGTGTGCCCAGCATCCATTCTCTCTTCATCTGGAAATATCACTTCATTTGTCCTTTGGGGACCACCCCACCCCTACTCTTAGCTGATGGGCTTGGTGGAACTAACCCCATCCCAGGCCCCCAGGCTAACATGTGACTCAGGCCAAGCCACTGAGAACCCTTTATGGGAGTTTCAGTGAAATTGTTGAAAAAGCAAGGTTCTCTTTCTGCCAGAAGTGGTGAAGCTGGTTAATTCTGTTCCTACCAGTGGCCATTTTTAAGACGCTCATTAGAGGAAAGCAGAACCAAGGGATGAGGGGAGGGAGGGAAAGAATTGATGACCCTGAGCAATGAGATCCAGTTATTCCTGAAGCCAGGGAAGTTCACCATGGAACTTGTCTGTTATGTGAATTGATAGCATCACTGCCTCTCCCATCTGCTCCTTTCTCCCCTTTTCCTTCTTCTTTACCACTTCCTCTTCTTTCTCCCCTTCTCCTCCCCTTCTTCATCTTTCTCTCCTACTAGGAGTTGGGTTTGGGGGCTTGCAACTGAAAGGATTAGAGCCAAAGCCTGCAGGCCAGAGAGGCTTACCCAACAGTGCTCTCTGAGTGATTAAACCTCAACACTTGAGGCAGATCTGAGAAGTCCTGGGCAGGCTGGACAGAATGCTAAGAAGTTACTCTTATCTAACAGCTTCTGTGCCAATGGGCCTGTCCCTGTGCCAACAATGCCACCATCAGCGGTACTGTGAGAGGCTAGTTTTATCTCCAGAAGGCCCCATGATGGAGTTGAGGAGTTGCTGGCTGGGGAGTGTCTGGAAAGAACCCACGCTTGAGGCAGAGACCATCAGATGAGTCTGTGCCATCTCACTGCACTAGGAGCAGAGTTCATGCCCTGCTGGCTGGCTGACGCCCTCCCTGGCTGGGAGACACCCTGGGAAGGAAGGTGCCCTACTTTCTCTCCCAGCTGCTAGCTGAGAAAGATACACCATCCTTTCTCCAAGTTAAAGTTTTTGAAGAATCTCAGAGGAAACAGTCCTTAGAATGGCCTGCAAGACCTTTCCAGCTGTGGCTCCCGTGGCCTCTCTGACCTCCTCTCCTAACCCTCCCCCTTCCCTGGCTCACTCCTCTCCAGGCACCAGAGCAGCCTGAGGTTCCTAAGACACTCCAGGCAAGTCCCTCCCCGTATCTGTCAAGGTCAGTCCTTTCAGGAAACAGAGGGGCCCCTAAAACTGAGTCATTGAGGAGAATTTAATAAAGGGACCACTCACAAAGTTTCAAGGTTTAGGGAAATCAGTAGGACAATGCAGCAGCAAATGCAGCAGGAAATCAGTAGGGCAAGGAACAGCAAGGCCAGAAGTGATGGGAGGAAGGAGCAGAAAACAACCCAGAGAAGGTGGCTGTGGTAAGGCTATAGAGAGGAGCTGGAGCCTTTGGGAGAGTTGTAGATAGCATGCCAAGACCCTACAGGGAGAGAGCCTAAATACTCTGACCTCATTCCATTCACACTCTCTGATGTCCTGCTGGTACCTTCCACAGACTGAACCTAGCTAGAAGCCAAAAAGCAGAGAGTCCATTCCTGAAGCCCGTGGAAGTCAGTCATTGGGGACTGAGAGTAGAAGGGTGGAGAGTGGTCTGGAGGGGCAAGTGGACAATATCAACCGATCTGTTCGACATCCAGCCTTTGCTTCTGTTGTTCCTGCCACCTGGAGATGCTTTCCCCCCAGATCCTCATATCTTACTTCCCCGGATATCATCCTCAGTATGCCTTCCTTGGCCATCCTATGTAAAACTGTTACCCTGAATCATAGTCTCCATCCCTCTTCATAACTTGATATTTATTCATAGCACTTGTTTGATAGGTTTGTGGCACTGAACAAACTTTGAACATACTATGTAGGGACTCCCCTGGTGGTCCAGGGGCTGAGACTCCATTCTTTCAATTCAGGGGGACCAGGTTTGATCCCTTGGAGAAGGCAATGGCACCCCACTCCAGTATTCTTGCCTGGAAAATCCCATGGGCGGAGGAGCCTGGTGGGCTGTAGTCCATGGGGTCTCTAAGAGTCGGACACGACTGAGCGACTTCACTTTCACTTTTCACTTTCATGCACTGGGGAAGGAAATGGCAACCCACTCCAGTGTTCTTGCCTGGAGAATCCCAGGGACGGGGGAGCCTGATGGGCTTCTGTCTATGGGGCCGCACAGAGTCGGACACGACTGAAGCAACTTAGCAGCAGCAGTAGCAGGTTTGATCCCTGGTCAGGGAGCTAGATCCCACGTGCGGCACAAATAAGAGTCTCACACCACAACTAAAGATCCCGGATGCTGAAAGATCCTGAGTACCACAACTAAGACCCAGCACAGACAAATAAGTAATAATTTTTTAAAATACAGCAGCTGCTCCCCACATGTGGCTACTGAAAATTTCAGACATGGTGTGTATTTTTCTTCTCAATGCTCTGTATGGTCTATATTCCTCAACTAGAATGTGAGTGCCTGCAGAACAGTCACTTCTGTCTGTTGTGCCCAGTGCTTCATCAACAGCAAACTGGCACATTGTGGATGCCAAATAAATATTTGTTAAATAAATGAACTGTTGTGGCTTTTCAGTCGCTAAGTCATGTCTGACTCTCTGTGACCCCATGGACTGCAGCACGCCAGGCTTCCCTGTCCTTCACTGTCTCCCGGAGTTTGCTCAAACTCATGTCCATTGAGTTGGTGATGCCATCCAACCATCTCATCCTCGGTTGCCCCTATCTCCTCCTGCCCTCAATGTTTCCCAGCATCAAAGTCTTTTCCAATGAGTTGGCACTTTGCATTAGGTGGCCAAAGTATTGGAATTTCAGCTTAGTCCTTCCAATGAATATTCAGGGTTGACTTCCTTTAGGATTGACTGGCTTGATCTCTTTGCTGTCCAAGGGACTCTCAAGAGTCTTCTCTAAGCACCACAGTTCAAAAGCATCAATTCTTTGGCATTCAGCCTTCTTTATGGTCCAACTCTCACATCCATACATGACTATTGGAAAAAACATAGTTTAACTACACGGACCTTTGTTAGCAAAATGATGTCTCTGCTTTTTAACATGCTATCTAGGTTTGTGATAGCTTTTCTTCCAAGGAGCAAGTGGAAAATGTCAAACCTCCAAATAGGAAAATATGTCAGGTTTGAAATGGTAGTGGCCTGGTGAGATTCTGGGTCTTGTTAGGCAGGGCACCAAGTCCAAGATGGCCGGCTGAATGGATCACCTCTCCAAACCTGGGTCCTTTCTTCAGTACCTGCCAGATGAGTGCTAGTCATCCTGTTGCCAGAAGACACGTGATCAGGCACGGTCCTGCCTTAAGAAGCTCATCTCAGCCTGGCCCAGCTAAGGCATCTGCCTCATGCCACCTTCACATTAGCCCAGGGCCAGCATCTGGACTGCGTCTCACGGTGGACCACACGGCCATGATCACCAGGAGGCCTTGACTGCTTTCAGTTTTGGAGCCGCCTGGTTCCTCTCAACAGGTCTCAGCTCCTCTCTCCACAATCCGGCTCCACCACAAAAATCAGAAGAGAGCAGGCCCTGTAGCTACTCTCAGCAGAGAGAGCTCTGCAGGGCTGGGACAAGAGGGCTCCATATTTTGATGGGTGGGGAAGGGCTGCAACAGTGCAGACCCTGGGACACTGCCCAGAGAAGGGGCTAAGGGATATCCTGGAGGTTCTCCAGATACAAAATAATGGAGATAAAGGCAGATCTTCTTTTTCCTTTCCCTCTTCTTCCTTCAATAATATCAAATATGATTGATTTAGACCCACATTAGATATCATAATTTGACTAATTCTGCTCTGGTTGGCAGTTGACGTTATTGCTGGGAAAATGTTTGCTGAGCCAACGAATTGTGAAAACAGCCTTGCAGGGAAATGTTTGTGCTACTGCACTGAAGGGCAAGTTCAGCAGCTCAGGGGACTGTTCTGTTTCCAAGATGCCCTTTTACATATAAACACAGAGGTTTGCTGATAATGAATGTTCTAGTCCTCTCATCAAACAAGGTCTACAAGGACCCTGCTTCGTCAGCCAAGTGCTCCTGGACATGCTCACACAGTCTTTGCCAAGAAGGTGGCCCTATTCAGACCTATTGGTGCACAGCCTGGCTGTCCTACCAGCCCGTGCAGGCCATTTAGTTAACTTTAGAATCCTTTCCCAACTGCTTCTCAACTTGTCGACCCCCAAGAGCCATTCCCTCCACTTTCATTTTTTCTCCTTCCCAGCACCCTCCCCACCCCAATTTTATCTAAGTATCCTCCATATTTCTTTGCAGGGTTATGTGCTTCTGGGGAGGTGGGCCCCAGGGAATGGGTCTTGGCTGGTCTGAACCAGTCATTGTGGCCCAGTTGCCTTGGATGAATCTGTGACATGATTCTGGCCAATATTATGTTGTAGAGATCAGTTCAGTTCAGTTTAGTTGCCCAGTTGTGTCCAACTCCTTGCGACCCCATGAATCACAGCATGCCAGGCCTCCCTGTCCATCACCAACTCCCAGAGTTCACTCAGACTCATGTCCATCGAGTCAGTGATACCATCCAGCCATCTCATCCTCTGTAGTCCCCTTCTCCTCCTGCCCCCAATCCCTCCCAGAATCAGAGTCTTTTCCGATGAGTCAACTCTTCGCATGAGGTGGCCAAAGTACTGGAGTTTCAGCTTTAGCATCATTCCTTCCAAAGAAATCCCAGGGCTGATAGAGATCTGGTGGGACTAAATTGAGGAAAGATTTCCTCACTCTTAAAAGGGATACACGACAAGAGATGCACTCTTGTCTCTCTGACCCTTGTCCTATCTGGATATTATGGCCGGAACTTTAGCAGCCATCTTGTGACCCTAAGGGAGACAGCTTAGGGGAAAGGATGATATTCCAGGGATGGTGGAAAAGAAATTTGCAAAGAATCCATTTTATTATTCAAGTTCCTTGCAAGAACAGAATCCATTCAAACTAGGTCACTGAGAAGAGTTTAATAATGGGATTATTTATAAAGGTGTGAACAGGGTCTGGAGAAACTAACAAGATATTGTGGTACTATATGACTTGTAGCAGAGAGGAGCCCTTACTGTCTTGGACCTGAAGGGGCAAGAAGAAGGATCTGTTTCTGGAATCCAGAGGGAGAGACTGTAAGTAAAGGAGAGCTACCTGACAGGAGCATGGCCTAGCGTGGTGACTTTGCAGGGAGGGTCTGGAGAAAAAATATCCCAACTTCACTCTCCTCCCACTCTCCCATTTCACGTCAATACCTCCCATTGACAGAACCCAACAAGAAGCCAGAAGATGGGGAGCCCATTGACATAGTCTGCAGAGATCAGCCTCTCAGTGCACAGAGCAGGGCAGAGAAGAGGCGGGGCTGGTGAGTGTGGAGGTAAAAGAAGGTTTTCAGCACAAGCTGGGTCTGCAATGATCTCGTTCATCTGTTTGTTCTCTTGTCATTGTCCTCTACAAAGACAAGGTCTGTCTTATTTGCTGCTGTAAGTATCCTCCTAGAACAGTGGCTGGCAACATAATTTATGCTCGAAGACTACAGCTGGACATCCACCATGTAACAGGCACCATACTAAAACTGAGTGAATAAGAAGACAGTTTGTCTCAAGTTGTCATAGTCTAGAGAGAGCAAATGAAACCAAAGTAAAATGGCACTGTCGGGTTTGTGCCATGAGAGAGCTATGCCCAATGGAGGAAGATCTTACCCAGAATAGGGTTCAGGACACCCTGCAGCAGGTGGACCTGGAGCTGAGTTTTGGAGGATTTGCTTTAATGGAGAGATGAGAATGCTTTGTCATGCCTGCCTCATAGTACTGTAATATAAGTAAGCATTTCTAACCTGGAAGCAATCAATTTCCATGAGAGTGTTTGTTGGATGCGGGAGAAGTGGTTGGGAGGAGGGTAGGGCATTCCAGGCAGAGGGAACAATGTGCAAAGGCAGAAAATCAGGAGAATTCTAAGAGTTCCTTCTGACTGGTGGGAAAGATACGTGAGAGGAAGAGTGTAGTGGGAAACGAAGTGAAAGAAGTGAGTAGGAAATGACTCACGTGCTGACCTAAGGAGTTTGAGTTTGGTTTCCGAATGTCTTAAGAAATCAGTTTCTTAAGAAATCAGTACTAAGGGATTTTACATAGGAATATGGTGCTAGTGATAAAGAAGCCACCCGTGCAGGAGATACAAGAGATGCAACCTTGATCCCTGAGTCAGGAAGACCACCTGCAGTAGGAAACGGCGCCCCACTGCACCCCATTCCAGTGTTCCACGGGCAGAGGAGCCGGGCGAACTACAGTCCATGGGGCCACAAAGAGTCGGACACGACTGAGCACACACATGGACTGCACAGATGCGCAGTTTCAGAGAGTTCATTTGGGTGGCAGTATTCAGCCTGGATAGTAGGGATGGGATGGGAGGAGCCTAGAACTATGCCCTCCAATACAGTAGTCACTCGCCACTTACACTCCAAATTGAACAGAATTAAAAACTTTGTATCTCAGTTGTACCAGCCATTTCAAGTGCTCAGCAGCCGCATGTGGCTGGTGGCTACCCTACTGAATAGCACAAACATAGAACATTTCCATTATCACTGAAAGTTCTACTGGACAACACTGGCCTAGAGACAGTGAGACCAGTTAAAGACAGTGGGAACCAAAAGTGCAGGCAGGAAGTGGTGCTGAGAGTCACCTCCAGGCAAAGCCATAGTAATGGAGAGAAGGGATGTTCAGGCAGTAGAATCTTGAGAGTTTGGTAGGAGGTGAATAACAGAAGGAGTCTTTGCGGTTTCCCAGGTTTCTGGCTAGGGTGATAACCCAGAGAGAAGGTGTCTGGGCAGGGAGGTTGACAGACAGCATCCATTTGGACATGTTGAGGATGCTGGGGCCTCTGGGTGGACACATGCAGCAGGTGATTAGATGTGCAAGACTGAAGCTGCCGGTCTTTATGTAATAGATTATGAGACACCCTCCCCCTTCAGCTTTAATTATTTGCCTGTGTTTCCCACACTACCTGTATCCATCAAAGTCTTTCCTCTCTGCCAGGTCTGGGCACAGAGATAAATGGGACTCAGCCTCTGTCTCTGAGGGGCCCATAGTCTGATTTAGGGTTTAGATTAAGTGATGATCTGGCCCAAAACTACGGCTCTTAGTGGCCAGAGCCACGTCGGAAATGAGAATGGAATGATGAGGGTCACAGAGAAGGACTCCCCCCACAAGAAGCAGGGGAAAAGGCTGCCAGTTACTGCATTCTGACCACTGGCCAAGTTGGTGAATGTGCACTAAATATACTTGTTGAGTGACCCATGGGTGCCGGTTCCCTCACCCTAACCTGAGCCCCACCCTGTGTCTCCCTGGACTCCTCTCTGGATAGTCAACTCTAAATCAGCCTTCTCTCATGATAACCTCCTGATTAGTCCTCTTCCGCATGCTCACTGAACTGCTTTTCTCCCATACTCTAGCTCTGGGGAAAATTACTTACCATCTTCAGGCTTTCATTTCATCAACTGTAAAATGAAGCCAATAACAGTACCCACCTCATAGTGTTGCTATGAAGCTCAAATAGAGATGGCTGATGTTAAGCATAGAGCACAGAGCTGGGGGCATAGTGGGTACTCAGTAAATTTCAACTGTAAGGATTATTATTTTCAAGTTCCAGAAAACCAATGCAGGAAAATGCCCAAAGTTGTTTTCACAAAGCTCTTACACAGGTTAGCATTCTTACTTGTGAACACTAACCCTAATTCAACAGATCTTTTTCAGGATACATGCTGTGTGTCACTCCCTGAGCTAGATACTAGAGATCTGAAGAAAAGCAGAAGCTGCCTTGACCTTCAAGGAGCTCACAATGTTGAAGGGGGGAACAGCATGACAGGTGCTTATTGAGGAGGGTAGCGTGAGGCCTGTGGGGGCCTGTGGGACCTCAGAGGAGGGGGTTGAACCCAGCCAGCATGGGGCAGCTGAACAGGGTATAAAATGAGGGGCAGGTATAGAATGGATAAACAATAAGGTCCTATTGTATAGAAAAGGAAACTATACTCAATATTCTATGATAAACCAAAATGGAGAAGAATATTAAAAAAGAATGTATATATACATCCCAGCTTGGATGGGATGGGAGGGCTTGCAGGAGAATGGATACGTGTGTATAAGTATGGCTGAGTCCCTTCACTGTTCATCTGAAGCTACCAGAATATTGTTAATAGGCTATATTCCAATACAAAATAAAAAGTTCAAAGTTTGGAAAAAAGAAGGTAAATATATATATAATTGAATCAGTTTGCTGTACAGCAGAAATTAACACAACATTGTAAAGCAACTATACTTCAGTCTAAAAAAAAATGAGGAGCCAGAGAACACAGGACGGGGTGCAGGTGTCAGAGGGATCAACACATGGAGAAAGACAGTGGAAATGGGACCAGGACGTGGTGGCAAACAGAGCCAGAGAGGGTGAGCAAGAGCTGCCGCTGAAGCCGTTGGGTGCCAAGCAAAGGAGTCTGGTTTTTATCCTGAAATCCATAGGGAACTTTGAGGGGTTTTAAAAAGGGAAGTAGTCAACACACAGTCCAGAAAGGCTAGAGTCAAAAAGATTAAAAGCAATCTAGTAGTGGTGAGCATGAGAATTAAATTGAACCCTCAGTCACAGCCAGTGGAAATAAAATTGGTTCAACGATTTCAGAAAATTGCTCAGTGCTAGGATCTGCTCGCACTGAGCTCTGGCGCTAGCCTGAGTTGGCCTAGCCTGTCATCTAGCATTTCCGCTCGTAGGTCCATAGACAGCAGAAATTCTTACAAAAATATGTGCAAGAAAGTTCACAACAGCAGGGCTCATCATAGCCCAATATGGAAAACAAGCCAAATGTCAGTCGACAGTTGAATGGATATGGATATCTTCATTGTGTATTCATATGAGGACTCATTTTGTGTATTCATATTAGAACACCATACAGCAATGAGAATTACACCCAACAATTACACCTAACATTGTGGATGAGTCATCTAAAAAAGAATAAGTGACAGAAGCCAGAAACCAAAGAGTACACAGTCTGCCAAATCACACACTTTAAAAATGTTTGAATCATAAACTTTATGTTTTATATTTTACCACAGTTTTAAAAAATGAAAGCAGTTCATGGAATTGCACAACACAAAGAGTGCATCTTAATGTAAACTCTGGACTTAGTTGATAATACTGTGTTAATATTCATTCACCAGTTGCAACAAATGTATCACACTAATGCAAGAGGTTAGTAATTGAGGAAACTGACTGGAGGAGGAGGAGGCATCTTGGAGCTCTCTCACCCAACTTTCCCACAAACCTAAAACTGCTATAAAAAATGAAATCTAACTTGCAACCTTGATAAATCTCAAAATTTTAATGTTGAACAAAGGTAAAACTATTCTATGATTTTAAAAATTCATAAAGTGGTTGCTTGTGGAGATGGGGAGGGGAGCTAATTGCAAAGGGGCACGAGGAAAGTTTCTGTTGTAATGGAAACATTCTTTATGTTGCTTTATATATTGGACTGGACACATGAGTGTACCCCATATCAAAACCTCACTGAAATGTTCACTTATCATCCTTGTATCTTACTATAGGTAAATTATGCCTCAATCAAACAGACAAAAATAACAATAAACTCAATCAACAACAACCAAAAAATGAAATCTATTAGTTTTTGTAAAAATTCCATGCCAAAAAAGTACACAGCATGATTTCATTTTCATGAAAAACAAAAACAGACACAACTAAATTATGCCATTAGAAATTGGGGTCATTGTTCCCCTTGGGGAAGGAACATGGGAACAGTTTCTAGGGTGCTCCTAACATTATGTCTTTTAATCTGAGAACTGACTACATGATTTTTGTGAAGTCTGTAAAATGTTCATTGAGTTGTACAGATTATTTGCACTTTTGTATATCTTGTAATTCAATAACAAGTTTAAAGAAATACTTAAAAGATAAATCATCTCTTATGCGGTGGTGGTGCTTTAGGCACTAAGTCATGTCCGACTCTTGTGACCCCATGGACTGTAGCCTGCCAGGCTCCT
Organism: Redunca redunca; assembly: GCA_006410935.1. Classification (NCBI taxonomy): domain Eukaryota; kingdom Metazoa; phylum Chordata; class Mammalia; order Artiodactyla; family Bovidae; genus Redunca; species Redunca redunca. The sequence continues at coordinate 17,292 of SJYQ01104663.1, read as the reverse complement.
CTGTCCATAGGACTTTCCAAGCAAGAATACTGGAGTGAGTTGCCATGTCCTTCTCCAGGGGATCTTCCCAACCCAGGGATCAAACCCAAGTCTCCTGCACTGCAGGCAGATTCTTTACCACCTGAGCTACCAGAGAAGTCCAAATAATTTACCTAGAGCTTCCATCCTCAGGGAGGGGAGCAGAATCCCCAGTCCTTAGATGTGGACTGTGCACGTGACTTGTTCCAAATGGCACAATATGGAGAGCGAGGATGAGTGATGTTCCCATGGAGAAATCTGGTAAACTCTGCTTCAGACAGCTGATCACTATGAACATCAACCTTCCTGTCAGGTTGACAGTATGTACCGTTGATATGATGTGATGAAAATGGCCCTTTTCTCCTGTGGTCTTCCTACCAATAGCCCATAACCCCAGTCTTACCTTGAGAAAAACATCAGACAAATCCCAATAGCTGGACATTCTACCAAATATCTGTCCAGTTCCCCTGAAAAAACGTCTGAAAAACATCTCAACTAAGGGAAGCCTAGAAAAACGACTCTGTGTAACATATCATCCTCCTTGATGAGATCTAAGAACAGGAAGGGACAAAAGGACATTAGGAAAAACTATGAAAGTTTGAATAAAGTATGACTTTAGATCATTAGGGAGAGAGAGGAAAGAAAAGACAGGAGGAGAGAGAGACAGAGAGAAATAGTCGATTTCTACAAAATCTACCCTAACCTCAAACCTCAATCATTTTATAAGTGAGCTAAACCCAGTACATATACAAAGATAAAACAGCTTTCCTCTCCTCTCAGCCACGATCCTCCAACAGGCCTTGTGCCTTTGTCAGATTCCCCCAGCCTTGCCCTTTGACATCATTACAGGTCGATCTCACAGCTTTCTTGTTTTTAGGAATTAAAAAGTCCAATCAGTCCTAAGTAAATCAAAAGGCTTCTCATATGAAATTTCTGGTTTGTGGGAAGGGGAGAGACACACTCT
>SJYQ01104663.1:0-16255 GCA_006410935.1 Redunca redunca | reverse complement strand
TCCCCACCATGTCCCGACCACCCCCCATCATCCCACCTCACCCCCTCCTTATCCCCCACTAGGGAGAGGAAAGAGGGAGGGTGCTGGAAGATGAACCAGTCTCTTTCTGTTTGGCTGGTGCTCTTTATCTTCTCTTAGCTCCAAATGCCCTTGTGTGTAGCAGACATTCTACTGCCAGCTTTTCATCGAGTGCCTTTTAGCCTCAACGTGTCCTCCACATCAAACAGTTCGTAACACAGCTGCTGGACTCTGGCTGACCTCTTGCTCACCCTCAGCTGATTCCCACAAAGTACTCCCTGTAGCCTGTCACTGCCGGGGTCCCCTTCCCTCTGTAGCCAGGTCTCATCCATGCAGTTCAAGTCCAGCTCCCTTCAGCATGTCCACCCAGCCCTTAGGAGACTCACACCCTGGTAAGGTACCCTGCTTGGGCTATGCAGGCTGCCCTCTGCTACTCCTGTCATCACAGGCTGCTCTGCTCAGCCTCCATGTCCACAAGTCTCCCCCAGATCCAGGGACACGTGTCAAGCAGGTGCCTGCTGTGGTCTGGGGCACAGTCTCCTGAAGGTTAGAATCCCAGCTCTAATGCGCTGCTGTGTGCCGGGTTTAGTCACTCAGTCGTCTCCGACTCTTTGTGACCTCATGGACTGCAGCCCGCCAGGCTCTTCTGTCCATGGGGATTTTCCAGGCAAGAATACCAGAATGAGTTGCCATGCCCTCCTCCAGAGAAGCTTCCCAACCCAGGGATAGAACCCGGGTCTCCAACACAGGTCTCCCACATTGCCGGCAGATTCTTTACCATCTGAGCCACCAGGGAAGTTATGTGACCTACAAAAAATTGTATAACTTCTTTGTGTCTCTTTTACCCCATTGTAATCTGACAATAGTATTAATTTCCACTCCACGGGATTACTGGGAATGTTTTTTAACAAATATAAAGCTCTTATAACAACGCTGGGCCCATAAGCATGGAGTGCTGTAAAGTAAGTGATAGACACACAAAGGCCACAGGTTCCCTCACCCCACTCCTGCCCTTCTGCACTTACAGCAGAGGCATTCCCTTCTCAGAGGTATCCCGCTCTTAAGGTTTGAGTCTCCTGGAACTCCTTCGCTTGGCTTTGTGAGCTGGGGCAGGAGAGAATCACCAGGGGACTCCTTACCAAGCGACAGCCCTCCACCTCAAGGCTCCCTTTCCTACCATCGACAATCTCATACCTTCTCAAAAAGCTGACATCTGTCCTGTCTACTCTCTCCTCTCTATAGTGATAAACAGATAGTTGTATATTTTGGAAGAAAACCATTTAAAAGTAAATTGCAGAAATCATTCTGACACTTCATCCCCTAAGCATTATGGTATTGAGAACTCACCTGGCAGTCTGGTGGCAGGCACGTGGCAAGCCAAAAACAAAACGAAACAACAAACACCACACCCAAAAAAACCTTATAATATTCGTTTCCTAAGAATGTTAATCTCCTAGGAATTTTTCTAAAATATTCTCCCACCTAATCATACTAGGATTGTACCTAAGAAAATTAACATTAATTCCATAATATCATCTAATCTCCAATCCTTGTTCATATGTCTTCAGTTGTTCCCCTAATGTCTTTTGTAGCTTTAAAAAAAACATTTTTAAAAATCCAGGGTCCAACCAAGCTTCACATATTGCATTTGGTAGCTGTGTCTCTTAAGTCTCTTTGCTTTAGAAAATGCCCCTGTCTTCCTTTTTTCTTTTCTTAATGAAATCCACCACTTTGAAGATTCCAAGCTAGTTGCTGTGAAGAAGAGCTCACAGCATGAATTTTCTTCATCCACTTTTACCGTCTCTCACCAAGAGGGAAGAGGCTGAGGGAGCCTCTCTTTAGAATATATGATCCTCACCATCTCTTGTTTTCAGATTAAGGACCCAGCCTGGAATCCAGAGGTGGTCAGAACATTGTTGTTCAGTCGCTAAGTCATGTCAGACGCGTTGTGAACCCACGGACTGCAGCCTTCCAGGCTTCCCTGTCCTTCACTGTCCCCTGGGACTTGCTCAAACTCATGTTGGTGATGCCATCCAACCATCTCATCCTGTTGTCCCCTTCTCCTCTGCCCTCAATTTTTCCCAGCATCAAGGTCTTTTCCAATGAGTTGACTCTTCACATCAGGTGGCCAAAGTATTGCAACTTCAGCTTCAGCATCAGTCTTCCAATGAATATTTCAGAGTTGATTTCCTTTAGGATTGACTGGTTTGATCTCCTTGCTATCCAAGGGACTCTCAAGAGTCTTCTCCAGCACCACAGTTCAAAAGCATCAATTATTCAGTGCTCAGTTTTCTTTATAGTCCAACTCTCACATCCATACATGGCTACTGGAAAAACCATAGCCTTAACTAGATTGACTTTTGTTGGCAAAGTGATGTCTCTGCTTTTGAATATGCTTTTTGAATAGGTTTGTCATTGCTTTTCTTCCAAGGAGCAAGCGTCTTTTAATTTCATGGATGCAGTCACCATCTGCAGTGATTTTAGAGCCCAAGAAAATAAAATCTGCCTGTTTCCATTGTTTTCCCATCTGTTTGCCATGAAGTGATGGCCAGAACATGCCTATTCTTTATTTCGTTTCACAGGTTGTTGGAGGGGTATTACAGGAGCCTACCCTGCTGATAAGCCTGGACAGAGTGCCCAGGCAGGGGCCTTCCTCATGGGGACAATGGGAAAGTGGTCTGGACTAGCCCAGAGGGCTTTCACTCCTAGCACCCTGCCCTGCCCATGTGAGAAGGAAGCATTCCCTCCTGACTCTGGATCCTGAGAGAAGCTGGATCTTCCTCCCCAGGGACATAGCACCTATCCCTGGAAGAGCTGCCCCTGGGCCCTGGGAGGTAGGTGGAGCTGTGTTTTGTGGCCCAAGGCCAAGAGCTAATCCTTTCAACTTTTTTGGGCCACTTTGCTATCAGGTGACCAGGATGGCAGGGCCAATCTGATAGGGGTGCTATTTATAAAAGTCCCCTCAGCTGGGGCCAGAAGCTCTGGATGAGCCCCCACAATCCTGCTGACCTCCAGCACCTGCCTCTACAGGTACCTTTCTTGGGCCCCTTTCTTAGCCCTTGGGATCCCCCGATATATATCCGGGGAATCACTGGAGATGGAGGGACGCAGGGACCCTGGGTTAGGTGTAGGAAGCCTGAGTTCTAGTTCTTGCTGCCAAGTTCCAGACTTCAGTTTCCCCAGTTTTAAATGAAAAGCTTAGACTGGGCCTCATCTAGGCACCCTTAGTGTGACGAGTGGAGAGGTGGGTAGGGCTCCTCACCTAGCATGAGGATAGCCCTGGTCTGGCTGCAGCCCAGACTCAGCCTTCAAGACTGTGAGAGGAGGATTTCCCTGGTGGTCCAGTGGTAAAGAATACTCCTTGCAATGCAGGAGACGCAGGTTCAATCCCCGGTTGGGGAGCTAAGCTCCCACATGCTACAGAGCAATGAAGTCCACGCACTGCAACTAAGACCCAAAGCAGCCGGATAAATAAATATTTTAAAGCGGTGAGAGATGTGAGAGACTCCCCTGGTGGTCCAGGGGCTAGGACTCTGCATTTCCGCTCCAGGGCACACAGTTCAATCCCTAGTCTGGGAACTGAGATTCCCACATAATGAGCTGCATAGCCAAAAAAAGAAAGACTGAGAAAATGAGGATTTGTCCTTTTCTTGGGGTCTTAATAAGGAGTGGCCTAGGGAAGAGGGCATCAAAAGCCATTTGCATGAGCCCTGGGATCTTGGTCTCATCAGTGTTGCGAAGAGGGGCGCAGCTCCCTGTTCCCAGGGTATGAGGAGGCACCCTTTGGCACAAGGCCCAGCATACACCCTGCACTGGGGTTCGCAAGAGTGCTTTCCCATTTTGAAGTGATCACTTCAGCCTCAGAATTGGAAACAGGTGATGGGCAGAGAGGAGGGCCAGGGCTGGGACTGCAGACACTCACGTTGGGAATCTCAGGGCTCCTTTCCAGGCCTCAGATTCTGTGATGCACTGTGGATGAGGTCCTGGGATGCAGGACCTATGTAATTTAGTGGATGTAACTCAGTCTTTCTCAGTCTGTCTGGCTGGGAACCAAGGACAGAATGTGGGCAAGTGCTTATTGACTGAATAAACAAATGAATGAATGGCTCCATCTCGCCCCTCCTTCCTCTTCCCCTGCAGTGGGTACAGATGGCACTGTCCCAGCCCAGTCCCTTCTCAGCCATGGAGCTTCTCCTGGCCTCTGCCGTCTTCTGCCTGGTATTCTGGGTGGTCAGGACCTGGCGGCCTCGGGCCCCTCAAGGCCTGAAGAGTCCACCAGAGCCCTGGGGCTGGCCCCTGCTTGGGCACGTGCTGACCTTGGGGAAGAACCCACATGTGGTCCTGTCGCAGCTGAGCCAGCGCTATGGGGACGTGCTGCAGATCCACATTGGCTGCACACCCGTGCTGGTGCTCAGCGGCCTGGACACCATCCGGCAGGCCCTGGTGCGGCAGGGCGATGATTTCAAGGGCCGGCCCGACTTCTACAGCTTCACCTTGATCACTGACGGCCAGAGCATGACCTTCAACCCAGACTCTGGACCGGTGTGGGCTGCCCGGCGACGCCTGGCCCAGAATGCTCTCAACACCTTCTCCGTGGCCTCAGACCCATCTTCCTCCTCCTCCTGCTACCTGGAGGATCATGTGAGCAAGGAGGCTGAGGCCCTCCTGGGCAAGTTTCAGGAGCTGATGTCAGGGCCTGGGCGCTTCGACCCCTATGGCCACGTGGTGGCATCGGTGGCCAACGTCATCGGTGCCATGTGCTTTGGGCAGCACTTCCCCCAGAGCAGTAAGGAGATGCTCAGTGTGGTGGAGAGCAGCCATGATTTCGTGGAATCCGCCAGCTCCGGGAATCCCGTGGACTTCTTCCCCATCCTTAAATACCTGCCCAACCCGGCTCTGCAAAGGTTCAAGAGCTTCAACCAGAGGTTCCTGCAGTTCATCCGGAAAACAGTCCAGGAGCACTACCAGGACTTTGACAAGGTGAGCCCAGGGTGCAGGTGGTATGAGTGCACCCTAGAGTCCGGGTGTGGCCCCACTCCCCCAGCACCAAGGCACCCACACAGCTGGGGTGTGGCCAAGGCCCAGGAAGTCTCTGGGACACCTTGGACCAGCTGTGTGACCTGGAGCCAGTCTCTCTCCCTCTCTGGCCTCAGTTTCCTCAGGCCTACAGCATCCTTCTCAGGGCTGCTCAAAGCTCCAGAGAGGTAACCCCATGCATGGGGCCCTGGCAGAGCCCGCAATACGGGGTGCTGTTATTAGGAGAAGGCTTTTGTTTTACAGGAACCTGAACCCTGACAGAGGCTAATTCCCAGCTCATATGTCACTTTGCTTCCCTGTACTCACACCAACCTCCTCCTGTGAAACTGGACCCCTGGAGTTATTGAGAAGAAGGGTCAATGGAGTATGCAATGATACTTTAAGCCCTACCTAGGGCTGCTACTTGGAGAAGGCAATGGCACCCCACTCCAGTACTCTTGCCTGGAAAATCCCATGGACAGAGAGGAGCCTGGTAGGCTGCAGTCCATGAGGTCGCTGAGAGTTGGACACAACTCAGTGACTTCACTTTCACTTTTCACTCTCATGCATTGGAGAAGGAAATGGCAACCCACTCCATTGTTCTTGCCTGGAGAATCTCAGGGACGGGGGAACCTTGTGGGCTGCCGTCTATGGGGTCGCACAGAGTCGGACACGACTGAAGCGACTTAGCAGCAGCAGCAGAGCTGCTACTGAGCTTCCCAGGTGGTGCTAGTGGTAAAGAACCCTCCTGCCAAGGCAGGAGACATGAGCTCAATCCCTGGGTCGGGAAGATCCCCTGCAGGAGGGCATAGCAACCCACTCCAGTATTCTTGTCTGGAGAATCCCATGGACAGAGGAGCCCGGCAGGCTGCAGTCCATGGGGTCACAGAGTTGGACATGACTGAAACGACAGCACACACAGGGGGCTACTACCACCTGCTGCGTGAGCTCAACTCCCTGCCCAGAGGCCAGCAGCTGGGGCCGTAAGGGATGGGACAAGGGGCTCCAGCCTTCCACCCCAGGAGTGCTGGGGTGACCCTAAACTTGTGCCCCCTCAGAACAGCGTCCAGGACATCATAGGCGCCCTGTTCAAGCACAGTGAGGATAACTCCCAAGCCAGCAGTCGCCTCATCTCCCAGGAGAAGACTGTCAACCTTGTCAACGACCTCTTTGGGGCGGGTAGGAGCCAGACCCTTGCCCCTCCATCCCTCAGTGCTTGCTACTCACCCACAGCCTTGCCCAGCCATGGGGTCCATCAGATAACCCATCAACCACAAGTCAGGTGGTACAGGACACAGAGAGCAGGCCCAGGCTCAAAGTTTGAGCCCAGGAGGTACCACCAACTCCCAGTGAAAACCCAGCCAAGTCCCTCTCCTCCTCTGGGTCAGTTTCCCCTTCTAAACAATAAAGGCTTCTTTGGTCTATAAGTCTGGGCCCTTGTAATCCCTGCAGCTAAACTTAAAAGCAGTTACTCAAGTCTGTGCAGAGGAGACTCTGCCTCAGCCCTTGGAAAAGTCAAGGTGAGGATCTTTGGGGAAGGAAGCAGAGAAAGACAGTGCTTAGTACATACATGGTGGGTGCTTGGTAAATACTGCCTTCTCATTCTTGTCTTCCTTTCCTCCTCACCATGCCCCATGTTGTCCAGGGTTTGACACCATCACAACAGCCATCTCCTGGAGCCTTATGTACCTTGTGACAAATCCTAAGATACAGAGAAAGATTCAGGAGGAGCTGGGTATGTGGTGTCCCCCAGCCCTCTGGTGGAGGGAAGCCTTGGGGTCCAAGGTCATTTGTTCAATCTACATATAGCTGTTATGTGTCTACTAAGCTCTGGGCATGCGGTGGTGTCCACCCTTGCCTAGAAGATACTGGAGGGTCACTGGGTCTCAGACCTGTAAACTTACATAGCACCGTGTAGGGTGATGCCTGGTATGAATGGGGACGCAGATGCCGTGAGGCAGGGGAGACAGCCCCTAAGCCTTGTCTGTCCTCCGTGCTTGTAGACAGAGTGATTGGCAGGGCACGGCGGCCCCGGCTCTCCGACAGACCCCAGCTGCCCTATTTGGAGGCCTTCATCCTGGAGACCTTCCGACACTCCTCCTTCGTCCCCTTCACCATCCCGCACAGGTGAGGCCTGCTTCTTCCGCCCTCACACCCCTGAAGTCTTTGCCCTCTTTTCCCTCCTGCTTCTCAGCCCTGGCCCTGGTCATACCTTGGCATCTCCTTCCAGGCCATGACACAAGATTCCTCCCAGACCTTGGCCTCCACTCTGCCCCCATCCAGTCCAAACATGATCAAAATACCCAGCTCTTAGAAGAAAACCAAACTCTGACCTCAGCTCTCATTCACCTCCACTCACATTCCTTCCTTCGTATGCTCAACCCAGCCAGGCTGGCCTAACCACCCCTCACGTACATGAACTGGCCAGCCTCCAATTTTGCTTATGCTGGAGCTTCTGCTGAAATACCTCCTACCCTCTTCTCTGGCTACCAAAATCCTATCTTATCCTATTCTGACATGAACTTCCCATCCCCTAGAAGCCTTTCTTGACTCATCCAGCTGGCATAACTTCATGCCGATATTTTGTAGGACTTAGAGCCATTTGTCCTATAGGATTAGGTCCTGGGATGTTAAGAATGTCAAGAGAGTTAGCAAGCACTTACTTCAGCCCATACGTTGGTCCAGTTATTTCCAGAGGAAGAGGCCTAACTCCTCAGCCAGACTGGGAACTCCCCAGGACTGGCCCAGACTCCCTGCTATTTAGCTCCGGAGAATGACCAAGGGTAGAGCTGGCTACAGACAAAAGTTTAATAAACATTTGTTGGAGAACAGGATCTGAGAAAGGGGAAGAACCGTTTCAACCCTTCTTTGCTCCCGATATACCCTCCTAGAGTACAGTGGGGAGCCCAAGGTGGGAAGGCTAATGGAGTAGGGTGGAGGCAGGCGCAGGAACCTCCTGAGGTGGGGGAGGAGACGTCATCCTGGAGACCTGGTCTCCTCCGTCCCCTTCGCCACTCCCGCAGGTGAGGACTGCGTCTTCAGCCCTCCCACCCCTGTAGTCTTTGCCATAGTTTGTCCCCTGCTTCTGGAGAGAGAAATTAGGAGTTTGGGATTAACGTATATACAACTACTATACGTAAAATAGATAATAACAACAAGGACATACTATATGGTATATTCAATATCTTCTAATAACCTATCAGGGAAAAGGATCTGAAAAAGAATACATGTATATCAATTTACAATGTTGTATTAGTTTTGGATGTGATTTGTTTCAGCAAAGTTTCAGCAAACTTTGAAACAAACTAATTTGTTTCAATTAGTTTCAGCAAGGTGATCCAGTTTTACAGATAAAATTAGGAGTTGAGGATTCAATTTTACAGATAAATTGAATCACTTTGCTCTACATCTGAAACTAATACAACATTGTAAAGTAGCTATCTGTCAATTTTTGGACTTGCTCAGTGATCCGGGGGTTAAGACTCTGCCTTCCAGTGCAGGGGATGTGGGCTCAATCCCTGGCTGGGGAGATACAGTTCCACATCCTACAGGCATGGGGCCAAAAAAAAGTTTCTAAAAGATGCCAATAATTATATGTCAGTTTTTCTTAATGGTTAAAAAAGAAACCCTCCCAGAGACACACCTCAATTTTCCAGCCCCTGAACCTGACAAAGCCCTCTTCCCTCCTTAGCACAACAAGGGATACAACACTGAATGGCTTCTTCATACCCAAGGAACGCTGTGTCTTCATAAACCAGTGGCAGGTCAATCATGACCCGTGAGTACACATCGCCCACTGAAAAATGTGTGATGTTCAGCAGTCAGGAAAGCTGTTTGTCCCCCTAGGAACTGGTTGCACAATAAAGGAATGGCGCCTCGATGGCTAGTTAGCCTGCTCCAAAGGATAAAATGTAGGTCCAGGTTTCTCAAACTTTAATGCATTGACTAGAAGTTGGTTATAGATTGTGGCGCTCTGTACCCCAACATTCTACATCAGGTGGTAACGTGGAGTACCTCAGGTGATTCTGATGTGAATGACTTAGGGACTTCTTTGGATAATCCCACTTTAGTCTATAAGTAGAAGAATCATATAATTTACCATCCAAACTAGGGCCCTTCTGAGTAAAAAAAGATGCTATCGATAATTACTACAAAATCATAAGCATAAATGAGGATGGACTGTTGGTCCCCCTTATATATTGAACAGGATAGAGACGGACAGATGTTCCTTCTTTTAACATCTTTTCGTTAAAGTATGATTTCTTTAAAACAGCAAGTTACTATTAAAAAGCACTATTTCCAAGGCTGGTGATTTTAGAGAGAGCTATGTAAAGAAACAAGCATCAGAAAACAATTTGGCTCCTTTCTCCACTCTTGTTTCATTGCTCTATTAGATAGATCTATTCTAACACAGAAGTCCCCCCAACCAGGCCTTTCGCCTGAAGGGTCTCCCCAACCCAGAGATTCCACTTCCTCTGTTCATCTTGCAGGAAGCTGTGGGGGGACCCATCTGAGTTCCGGCCAGAGAGATTCCTCACGTCTGACGGCACCGCCATTGATAAGGCTGCAAGCGAGAAAGTGTTACTCTTCGGCATGGGCAAGCGCCGGTGCGTAGGGGAGGTCATGGCCAGGTGGGAGGTCTTCCTCTTCCTGGCCATCTTGCTGCAGCGGCTGGAGTTCAGCGTGCCAGCAGGTGTGAAAGTGGATCTAACCCCCATCTACGGGCTGACCATGAAGCACCCCCGCTGTGAGCACGTGCAGGCGCGGCTGCGCTTCCCCGCCAAGTGAAGAAGTTGCCGGTGTTCTGAGGCAGAGGGAAGGGAAGGGTGGCGGTCACGGAGGAACCCTCGTTTCTTTTCCTTTCTTTCTTTTTAACTAACAGCTATATATACCATACAATTGTAGGCCAACTATACTTCAAAAAATAAACAATCTCATAGAAACAGAGATTAGATTTGTGGTTACAGTGGGAGGGAAAATTTGAATGAAAGTGGTCAAAAGGCACAAATTTCCAGTTATAAGATAAATAAGTACTAGAAATGTGATGTATAATGTGATTAATATAATAACACTACTGTACATTGTATATGAAAGTTGTTGAGAGTAAATACTACAAGTTTTCATCACAAGAAATAATTTTTTTCTATTTCTTTAATTTTGTATCTATTCAAGATGATAGGTGTTCAGTAAACTTATTGTGATAATCATTTCATGATGCTTGTAAGTCCATCATTATGCTGTACACCTTAAACTTATAGAATGCTATACATCAGTCATATCTCAACAAAACTAAAAAAAAGAAAGGGGCAGAAGAAGTGGATAGACAGTTCTCTGAAGAAGATATGCAAAGGGACAAGTGCGTGAAAAAATACTCAACATTATTAGTTATTGCATGCATGTGTCCAATTCTGTGTGACCACAACGACTGCGGCCTGCCAGTTTCCTCAGTCCACGTGATTCTCCAGGCAAGAATACTGGGGTGGGTTGCCATGCCCTCCTCCAGGGCACCTTCTCAATCCAGGGACCAAACCCATGTCTTTATGTCTAACCTGCATTGGCAGGTGGGTTCTTTACCACTAGCGCCACCTGGGAAGCCCTATTAGTTATTGGGAGAAGGCAATGGCACCCCACTCCAGTACTCTCACCCAGGAAATCCCATGGGTGGAGGAGCCTGGTAGGCTGCAGTCCATGGGGTCGCGAAGAGTCAGACACGACTGAGGGACTTCGCTTTCACTTTTCACTTTCATGCATTGGAGAAGGAAATGGCAACCCACTCCAGCGTTCTTGCTTGGAGAATCCCAGGGACGGGGGAGCCTGGTGGGCTACGGTCTTTGGGAAATGCTAATCAAAAACACAACGAGGTACCATTTCACACCTACTAGAATGGGTATAATAAAAATTAAAAACTAGACTGTTATTTGGGAATCCCCTGGCAATCCACTAGTTAGGATTCCATGCTTACACTGCACAGGGCCCAGATTTGATCACTGGTCAGGGAACTAAGATTGTGCAAGCCATGCAGTGTAGGGGGAAAAAAAGCTAACCTGTGATCATATGATCACCTCAACAGGTGCAGAAAAAGCATTTGATAAAATTCAACACTTATTTTTGATATTTAAAAAACTCAACAAAGTAGGTATAAAGGGAATGTACCTCACATAATAAAGGCCATATATGATAAGCTCACCATTAACATCATGCTCAATGGCGAAAGCTGAAAGCGTTCTTCTAAGATCATGAACAAGACAAGGATGCCCACTCTCACTACTTTTATTCAACATAGTGTTGGAAGTCCTATCCAGAGCATTTAGACAAGAAAAATAAATTAAAAAGCATCCAAATTGGAAAGGAAGATATAAAACTGTCCTATTTGCAGATGACATGATATTACATTTAGAAAACCCTAAAGACTCCACTAAAAAATTACTAGAAATTATAAACAAATTCAGTAAAGTTTCAGAATTCCAAATCAATATACAAATATCTGTGGCATTTCTATACACTGATAATGAACTATTGATTGGAAAGAGAAATTAAGAAAGCAATCCCACTTACAATTGCTTCAAAAAGAATAAAATATCTACAGATAAATTTAACTAAGGAGGTAAAAGAAACCCATGGAGAACTGGACTTCTTCCCAATGGTTCAGCAGGTAAAGAATCCACCTACAATGCAAGAGACATAGGAGACAAGAGTTCGATCCCTGGGTTGGGAAGATACCCCAGAGAAGGAAATGGCAAGCCACTCCATTATTCTTGCCTGAAAAATCCCATGGACAGGAGCCTGCTGGGCTATAGTCCATGGGGTCACAAAGAGTCAGACACGACTGAAAACCAAGCACACATACAAGCACACTGAACACAATAAGACACTGGTGAGAGAAGCTGAAGAAGAAACAAGTAAATGGAAAGATATTCTGTGCTAATGGATTGGAAGAATTGATATTCTAAAATGTCCATACTTTCCAAAGCAATCTACAGATTCAAGTCAATCCCTATCAGAATTCCAATGGCATTTTAAACAGATATATAGCAAACAATCCTAAAATTGGCATAGAAGCCTAAAAACAGATCCCAAATAACCAAAACAACTTTGAGAAGAAAGAATACGGTTGGATGCATCATGTTCTCTGATTTCAAACTGTATTACAAAGGTATAGTCATGGAAACAGTATGGTATTGGCCTAAAAACAGACACAATAGAACTGACTAGAGAGCCCAGAAATAAATCTATGCATATATGGTCAATCAATTTTTGACAAAGGAGTCAAAAACATCCAATGGGGAAAGGGTGGTCTCTTCAACAACCAGTGTTGGTAAACAGGACAGTCAAATGCAAATGAGTGAAACTGGATTGCTATCTTACACCACACACAAAAATTAATTCAAAAGGGATCAAAGCTATATCCATAAGACCTGAAACCATAAAACTAGAAGGAAACATAAGTGGTACGCGCCTTGATGTTAGTCTTGGTGGTGATTTTTTGGGTTTGAAACCAAAGGCAATGGCAACAAAAGCAAAAATAAACAAACAGGACTACACCAAACTAAAAAACTTCTGCATAGTAAAGGAAACCATCACCAAAATGGAAAGGGCAACTAGCAGAATAAGAAGTGTATGCTAAGTTGTTTGAGTCATGTCTGACTCTTTGTGATCCCATGTACCTTCTCCTGCCAGGCTCCTCTGTGCATGGGATTCTCCAGACAATAATACTGGAGCGGGTTGCCATGACCTCCTCCAGGGGATNGTATATTATATAATTAAAATTTGCAACAATATGAATTAATCTTGAAGGCATTATGCTAAATGAAATAATTCAGACAGAGAAAGCCAAATAACATGTGAACTCACTTATATGAGAAATCTAAAAATAAACAAAAAGTCCCAATACCCCAAACAAACAAACAAAAATAACCTCACGTGTCTAGAGAACACATTGGTCATAGCCAGAGGTAGGGCTGGGGACAGGGGTTTCATAGTGGGTGAAGGATGTTAAAAAGTACAAACTTCCAGCTATAAAGTAAGTAATGGGAATGTAATGTATACTATTGTAACTTTAGTTAAGAATAATATTTTGAATATTTGAAAGATGCTAAGAGAGTAAATCTTAAAAGTAAGCATCACAAGAAAAAAAATGCAACTATATGTGGTAACTTATGTTAACTAGATTTGTATGGTGATCATTTTGCAATATATACAAATAGTGAACCATTATGTTTTATACCCGATACTCTAATAATGTTATGTCAATTATATCACAATTTAAAAAATGGACATTAACATGTTGGTGGGGACCTAGAAAAGCTGTAACCTTTGTGCATTACAAGGATGAATATAAAATGATACAATCCATGTGAAAACTGGTTTGGCAGTTCCTCAAAAAGTTAAGAATATAATTACCATGTGATCCAACAAGTCTAAGGTATTTATATAAAAGAACTGAAAACAGGTGTTTGAACAAAAACTTGCATAGAAATGTCTAGAGCAGCATTATTCTCAATAGTTAAAAGGTGGAACCAACCCAAGTGTCCAACAACAGGTGTACGGATAAATAAAATGTGGCATCAACACACAATGGAATACTATTCAGCCATGAAAAGGGAATGGCATTCTACAATATGTGTAACCTTTGAAAACATTATGCTAAGTGGAATAAGCCTGGTACAAAAAGACACATACTACATGATTCCACTTACATGAGGTATCTAGATTAGGCAAATTTATAGAGAAAAAATTTTAGAGGTCACCAAGGGCTGGGGAAGGGGTTGTGAAGGGAAGAATAGAGAGTTATTGTTTAACACCTGCAGAGTCTCTGTTTGGGATGATGAAAAATTCTAGAAATGAATAGTAGTAATAGTTGCACAGCATCGTGAATATGCTTAATGCCACTGATTGACACACAAATAGTTAAAATGGTAAATTTTGTTATGCATATTTTATTACAGTTTTTAAAGGCAAGTAAACAGATGGCATCACCGACTCGATGGACGTGAGTTTAAGTGAACTCTGGGAGTTGGTGATGGACGGGGAGGCCTGGCATGCTGCGATTCATGGGGTGGCAAAGAGTCGGACACAACTGAGCTACTGAACTGAACTGAACTGAACTGAAAAGACAATAAAATATTGTGTTCAATAAAAAGAAACAAGCATCAAAGCCACGAAAAGACACAGAGGAACTTTAAACACATATTGCTAATTGAAAGAATCCAATCTGAAAAGGTTGCCATTTTTATGAATCCAACTATATGACTTTCTGAAAAAGGTAAGTAGCAATGGAGACAGTAGCAGATTAGTGGTTGCCACAAGTTCAAGGATAAGGAGGTGGCCAGGAGGAGGGGGAGATGAACAAGAGGAGCACAGAGCGGTTTTAGGGCAGTGAAACGATTCTGTCAGTGCCATAATGGTGGGTACATGGCATTTATCTTGACCCAAAGAATGTACAACAAGAATGAACCCTGTTCATTTTCAACTATGGATTTTAGTTACTAAAAATGTATCAATACTGATTCACTGATTGTAAAATGATTGTGATTATTGCAAGCAATGCAAGATGTTAGTAACAGGGGAGACTGGGAGCAGGGAAGGCAGGTGCAAGGGCACTCTCAGTACTTTCTGCTCATTTTTCTATGAGCCTATCAGTTAAGAACACAAAAGGCAAGTAATCCAACAAAAATATTGCAAAAACATTAGGGAACAAAGGCCCAGGCTGTCCCCTGTCTTCACGTGGCCCCAGGGGTGGCGCACCCACCATGCTCACATCCATAGTTCCAGAGCCTTCTCTTCCTATCAATGCTCCTTAATTTCACAACCAGTGTTTCCACCTGCAAAATGGAGGCAGAGAGCTGAATTAGTTCAATCTTATAAGAGCACTCGATTCTAAGTGCATACTAAGTTTGCTTTGGTTTCACAAAATAAGAGACCTATGCACTATGTTTTTTGTTTTAAATGTTTATCTGGCTGCACCAGGTCTTAATTTCGGTATGCAAGATCTTTAGTTGTGACATGCCAGATCTAGTTCTCTGACTAAGGATGGAACCCTGGGCCCCCTGCAATGGAAGTTTGGAGTCTTAGCCACTGGACCATCGGGGAAGTTCCTGTTCATTATGTTTCATATGTATGAGCAAGGTCCTTCACACAGGAAAAAAAAAAAATGGATACAGAAAAACAGAACTTGAGGATGCTAAGATTTGGTCTTCATCTCTTTCCCACACATACCTGAACTGACCACCTGCCTCCTTATTGCCCCTCCAGCCCAAGGCTTTTTCCAAGGACACATCTTTATGCTTGAGAGACCAACTGGGTATAGTGTGACTCCAGAGTACCCATCCCCTTGGCGGGTTAGGGATGAAGGAAGGAAAATGATGGAAGAATTCTCAGGGAGGGTCCTAGAAGGAGGTAGAAGAGAATGACACAGAAAGAACGGCTGTGCCCACACAGCTATCCTGAAATAGCCTCATCCACATGGGCAGTCGAGTGAGTTCTGCAAAGTGAATCCTCTTTTCCTATTGCCTCTTATCCCTGTATTAGAGATGTATTCTGTAGGAAAAATAGCCACTAATAGTTCAAATTGAAAATTCAGTAAGAAGATGGCTCAGATGGTGACCGGTCCCTAGGTGTCGAGGTCCTAGGAGTGACTTTGCAGAGTTTTGATCCTGCCAGCACCCCTTTCCAACTAGCCCATGTACTTGACTGCTGGACCTCACTTCCTACCGCTTCTGAGCAATAACCACAAGGACTAATAGGGCTAAGCTGCAATGCCACCCTCGGCCAACAGGACCTAATACACGCCATCTGCACTCTTGCTGAAGCGTTCCTTCAGTTAATTTTTGCCTTCTTTGTTTCTAATCAAGATTCAGCCTTATATGTCCTACAAATTGCAGTTCTCTGAGATGAGAATACCCACTCCAGTGTTCTTGCCTGAAGAATCCCAGGGATGGGTGAGCCTGGTGGGCTGCCGTCTATGGGGTTGCACAGAGTCGGACACGACTGAAGCGAGTTAGCAGCAGCAGCAGCAGCAGCAGAGATGAGGTGAAAACAAGCCAGACCTCGTTTCCAAAGTGTTCACCCAGTGGCTGAATTGCCCCAACCTTCTGGAAATAATCACAGCTGTCTGCGGTTTTGAAGAAAATAATATAAGAGTAAAATCAGGACTTCCCTGGTGGTTCTGTGGTAAAGAATCTGCCGGCCGGTGCAGGGGACATGGGTCTGATCCCTGGGGTGG
>SJYQ01104662.1:190758-227660 GCA_006410935.1 Redunca redunca | reverse complement strand
GGGGGGGGAGGAGATTATTTCCTTGAAAACAATCCAAGCACATATACAATTAATACAATTTATATTTACATTTGTAATGTGAGACATCAAAAAGAATTAAAAGTTTAATAATTAATCCTTCTATGTAACAAAGAGGTAACCTCTATGAAGCCACATTAAGAAGCTGTCATCGGAGAGAAAAATATCAGTGACTACTTTTGTCAGAGAAAGTGACTTAGTATTTTCTTAAAGAGCACATACTCCATAGCTTTTAAATATTTTTTCATGTTACAACTCAACAAATATCGTATTACCTAGAATTATTCAAATGTAAGAATAATAATAATAAATTTTATTTTCTATTTTCAATGATAGGCTAGGTAAATCAGATCAATCCTACCAATGAAAACAAGTAGGAAAACTAGAGTCTTTTTTTTTTTTTATAACTCTGCTTGAAGGTACTGAATATTTAACAAAATAGGGATGAGTTATCAGGTCCAAATCCAAGAGAACAGGGAAATTCAGCTATGTGAGCTGGTATTTAGGCCTAAATGCACTGGATAATGGGCTTCCCCAGTGGCTCAGCAGCAGAGAATCAACCTGTACCACAGGAGACACAAGAGACGCAAGTTCGATCCCTGAGTAGGGAAGATCCCTGGAGGAGGGCATGACAACCCACTCCAGTATTCTTGCTGGAAGAATCCCATGGACAGAGGAGCCTGGCGGGCTACAGTCCATGGACTCTCAAGAGTCGCACACGACTGAGTGACTCAACAACGACAGCTAAGAGACTGAGGAGGACTTTTGATAGACTTGTGGTGGGAACTAGGTTGTCATGTCCTACTTTCCCTGCAGGCTTCATGGTGAAATATAAAGGGACATACAACAGAAATAAGAGTGGACTTGTACTAATCAGGATCTCACAGCTATTTCAGGTGACCTTTATTTAAATAATTTAAGTACTTTCAATCCATGAAATTGGATAAAGATGATCCAAGCCTGAGAGCGTCACAGAACTCTGATATCATCTCAAACTAAAAACTTTTTCTAAAGATCTTTTAAATCAATTTTAGCAAACAAAGAGTCAAGACATCATGTGAGAACTAAGAGAAACAGTAAACAACAAAAACAACAAAAATGGAGCCAGTTAATGGAATGATCAGAAACAGAGCATGTTTACTGTGTTTAAACAGTTTGGCAATTTGACAAAAATTCAATTCATGAGAACCAAAGACTATCACTATTTACTAAAATGTTTTATCAATACACACATGTTCGATTTCATCAACCCCTTGGTACATAGATTAAGATAATTTTTATCATTTTCTCCTTTATTATGTTAATGTGGCAACGAGACTCACTGATTCTGAGTAATAAACCAGTCTTATATTGTGGAATTATCCCAAATGAATTGTGACACATTACCCCTCTGTGTAATTTTTTTCTGCTAATATTTTATTTAGGATTTTTCATATCTATGTTAATGATTTAATGAGTAAGACAGGACTCTAGCTTTCCTTTTTCATAACACTCTTGTTAAGTTTCAACATCAAGGTGATCAAGCATTATGAAACAAGATTAGGCATAAGCTGACCTTTTTATTCTATATGAGTCTTTGTAATATTGCCATTGTTTATTCTGTTTCTAACCGAAGTATAGTTGATTTACAATATTGTGTTAGTTTCAGGTGTACGGCAAAGTGATTTAGTTATACATATACACATTTTTCAGGTTATTTTCCATGATAGGTTATTACAAGATATTCAATATAGTTCCCTGTGTTAAACAGTAAATCTTTGTTATGTATCTATGCCATTGTTTATCTGTAAACATTAGATAGGATTCTCTGGTGAAAGTTTCTAGGTTTGAAGATATCTTTTTGTGAGGTTTTACTTTTCTTAGTAAAGTTTCTATACCCACCTAAACAACAAAATACAGGAACTGTCATGTAAAAAATGTAAAATAATAAATTTCAAATTATTCTACTTAGTTATTGAAGTAATGTTTATGTTCTTACCTTGGAAAACTGGAACTGCTTATATCTCAGAAGGTTAATTTACCCACAGTTTCTAATACTGAGTAACTTACTAGAAGAAATTACAGTTGGTGAAAAAATCACCCCAACTTTTCAGTCTCTCCCATATAAAATATCCACACTTTGAATGTGAAACGAAGAATCACTCCAGATCTGATAACTTTTTAGGAAAACAATTCGACAGTATTTTCAAAGAAATCTCAAAATATTCATGTCATCTAATTCAAGAATCCATAAATGCACAGAAAAAGATTATATAACTATAAGAAAAATGTTTTTAAAATATTTCATGACATTTAAGCTAAATATGAGTTAACAGAGCAGGGTACAATATATGACAGGACATGTTAAGACTAGCAAGAAACAAGTGACTTTTACATTCATGGCTATATTTTTTTCCTTCATTTTACAAATGTATAAGCAAGAACATGAATAAGCACTAAAATCAGGGTAAAGTAGTTAAAACAAAAATTAAACATTAATCACTTTATTTAGGAGTTAATGGCAGAAACTTCTCTTTCGTCAGGGGTAACAGTGAATTGCAATCAACACCAATTTCACTGGTGACTAATGGCCCATTAAGGTGCTGTCATCAACACGGTTTCATAGAGTTTCAGTGTGGAAGACATGAGTGTGTTCCTCACAGTTCACAATATTGTGGTTTAGAAAATTAGGGAGTTTGGATTTGTTTTTTACAAAGCACATCAAGTCTAGCCTCATTCCAGTAAGTCTATTTTCAGCTAACAGTTAAACAGCTAAACAGTTACTGAATGAAGCAGGTCACTTTCCTTTTAAGTAGGCACACAAACACACAATTATACCAAAGAAGAGCTGGAAAATTATCCCCGGTCACACAACTAAAAATTATTCAGAATAACAATACAGTGAGCTATCCTGACCAAAGTGTGTGACACAGATTAAGTCAGAAAGAAATTTAGTACTTGAGAACTAGATCTCACTGGTATATTGTAAATTAACTAAATAACACCGACGCTGCCTTTACTCTGCTCAGATTTCTCTTCACTGAGCTAACCATCATAACTTTTTCATACCCAACAGAGAAAAGTAAGCCATTCTTACAAAGATTTGGAAATCTAATATACGCTGCTGTAAGCAAAAAGCCATTCAGTATTTTCCTTTGACTGAAAAATATGTAATGCTTCTCTCATCAAACCCCATCATGGAAGCATTTGTGATCAGTCTTGAAGTATTTCTGTATTTGTTTTACATAAAACAGTGTGACCTTTGATTCCCTCCCTGTGGTTTGTTTTAAACTGTTGTTCTTTTCTGAATAGTTGTGCTTTCTATTACATGCTGTCATTCAGATTCACTATGTCATCCCTATTATTAGAACTGTTTTGTTGTATACTTCACAATTCAAAAGAACGGTGATTATAAGGATACCTTATAATCAGCATAAAGTTTACGAGCCATCATCAAAATGAACCCTCATGCATACACAAAAAGAACTCACTTGACAAACAGGCAGGGGGGCAGTTCTGTGACATGAAAGGGTCTTTGAATGCACCAGGGCCTTCATTCAAGTTTTCTTAATGAGTAATATTCTTTTTGTATCAAGAAGATTCATAAATGTTCAAAAATGCAAAGGGATGTCAGTATGGGTAGAATGATGCAAATCACACACACACACAAAAATAGAATCCAGAAGTCACTACTTAAAATATGCAAACCTTCTTTCCAAAGTAATTACAGACTTTGACCTAGCAAACAGACGTAAATATTTTAAACTAGATAAACACAAACCTTAAAATCATTACAAGAGAAAATAAAGTGTGATTTAGGAACCTTAAGAGATTAAATACCTAATCATATAGGCACCAATTCTCAGGTGACAAAATAATTCTGACTTACTTCCTAAATTTGTTTGACACTTGTAAGTAAAAAGGGAAGGGACAATCTCAATACAATTCAGGAGAGAAATGTGATAATTACTCCACGTAATCAAACCTCCCAGAGACTCCAGGCTACTCACTTTAGCAGCACTAATGACTGTGGCAGTGTAAGACTGAATGTTGTCTCCACAGGCTCCACCACGGGACTGATGACATCGAATCAACTGGAAAGAGAGAGAGAATGACCATTCTGTTCAACTGTTTAACTCTATACGCTCTTAGGATAGAGCTTATTTACTGCACAGAATGATGGTGATGGGTGGGAATGTTTGCATGAGCCCTTTTTTGACAAACAGCTAAAAGCCCTGCTGAGACACTTTTACCCCTTTTTATAATCAATCGGTGCCACTCAGGCAGTTTCATGCTCAAATACGATTTTTAATTACAAGATGAATAGTCTTGAAGAATTCATAAACTGAAATGGTAGGATTTGAGATCTGGCAGACTTTCCACAAATAAATTTTAGAAACATAATCAAAGGACTTAGCCACGACTTCCTAACATTAAATATTTAACATGCTAGCAAATTGGAGGTTTTGTCCTTTTAATTCCTACATAAAGACAGCAAAAGAAAACTTTAAAAAACAGACAAAAGAGCATGCCAGATTTCCATTTTCGATTGTGTTTGTGGGAAAGTGGCACAAATTATGCATAAATCAACTATGACACATATAGTAGCTGTCCACTTCAGAGGGCTCACTAGTTTTAACATCAGAATGAAAGAGACATGTTCTTATTCATGTCTAATGTAAATAAGTAACTTGCCAATTTTCAAAATGAATCACTAGTTTCACACGCATGATTCTCTCATGTGTTGAGCAATAAACCAGGACTGAAGCCTCCACTGACCCTACACTTTCTAAATTTATGTTTAAAAAAAAAAGAAAGGGAAATATAAAAATTATTAGCCATATTTTTACATCTAAAAGTTTTTAATAAAATGGCAATAGACTATTAGAATAACTCCACACTGTGATATGAATTATTAAAAGCCTATAGAAATAAAAATCTTCCTCTCCCAAAATATATTTTTTTAAATCCCTTAGATAATTTAAAACCACCCACCCAATAAAAACTAATGTGTGAACTTTTTATTCTTTTATTTTAAAATCAAAATTTTCTTCATCTCTGACATTAAAAAGAAACAATCCCTTAAGACAAGAGTGGTGAGGTATTTCCCAAATCACAGGTAATTGGTAAATATAGTTCCACACATGGGGGAAGAGAGAGTCTGGAAGGTGCTCATTTTAGCTAATGAAAAGAATCTCCCTCATTCACCCATTCACTCATTCATTCACTCACAAATACACATTCGAAGAATTATGAAAATTATCCCTCTGCTGCCTCCTGCAGGACATGCAAGGAAAGACATTATCTTAGAAACACTACCATCTTTTCCCAGTCTCAGCTAATTAAATAATCAAGGAAAACAAGCCATACTATTACCTCTTCAATTCAACTAAATCTGAGTCAGCATTTCTACATAAACATAACTAAGCCGGAACTCCGTTTAAAACTTAGACCCATTGCAAAAATTATATCTGCATCTGAGGTGCATCAAAATGAAAGATAACTCAGAAATTTCTGTAGTGCAAAACTCTTATCACAACTAAATTCTAGGAAATACTGGTAAGTGAAAAAAGCAGTGTACAAAAGAACATATATATCTACACACACACACATATAAAATGTTATCTTTTAGGAAAGAAGGGGAAATATATATATATATCAAACACATGATATAATATATAAGCATATAAATAAAATATAAACAATACACAATTACCTACCAAACAATACATTATTTATACATTATGTATTATTTGATACACAATACATAATTGAATAATACAATGTAACAACAATGGAGGAAGGCAAAAAAAAAAAGGGACAAAGAACAAACTAACTCAAACAACCTATGAACACAGTATTTGATCTTGTATCTTCAGTCTTAGGAAGTAATAGAATTGCAAAAAAAATCCTGAACTCTTTTTAGTTGGTTTGATTTTTGTAGCAGGGTGAGCAAGCAATTCTGCAATTCCTTTTTGTACTACAGAATTGAAGAGATGAAGAAAACGTGCTGATGTCATGGTCTCCTATCTGAAACAAAGGAAATGGGGGACAAACAGAATCCTGTGCAAATGCCACTGTGAACTCATTTCCAAAATGTATTATGTATGTATGGAAATACATGGGTGCACAAATATGCATTTATGTATATTTACCTATTTATGTGTATATATAGAAGTATGTTTGGGTATACAACATGCATGTTTGTGAACTCTGTCCACTGAAAGAGTCTAGAAGCAAAAAGACCCCAGGAACAGTAAACATGTCTACTGGACAAAGTTTAGGTATCTAATATCACCGTCGATTTAAAAGAACCAGTAAAATCAGACAATTTCAGGCCTGAGACAGGGCAAGTACAAGATGCATCTGGACACAGACTTATGATAGTGAGCAAGGAAAGAGTATTTCTTTTTTAATTTTGATGAAGCCACAACACAATGTCACAAGAAGCAGACTAAAGGGGCTCTTGTTGATTGATTCTGGGACAATCTGAAAACCAAAATAATTACAGACAGAAAAATATTAAAAACCACTAAAGAAAAAAAAAAAAAGGAATCCATGAGCCCATATCAAAGATAAAGATACAGTAAGATTTTTAAAAGATGGGGAAGTTCTTGATTATAATAGAGAGCCAAATACCTAATCGTGGAGAGTGGAACTAGAAAATCATTGACTTGGAATATTCATAGGAAAGACTGATTCAGGCAAGAATCATCGATGGGTGCTAAGCTTAGGTAAGGCTAAGATTTTGATGAAAAGTAGGATGTAAGCCTGCTCTTTCCAAATTATCTATTGGTTAACAACGGCAAAAAAAAAACAGGGATTATTCAGTACGGAAATTGGACAAGACCCTGACAAAATTAACATCACCAACAAGGAACAGATGTATATCGTGTACCTCCAGATGTGATGCTGTGGGAATTACGGAATAACCCCCATGCACTGTTCCAGCCAGAAATACAGAACCCGGTTATAATCAAGAGAAAACATCAAAAAGCTCAAAAGAAAAATTATTCTATTAAAATAAAAAGAATAAGGGGCAGGGGTAGAGGGTTGTTACCAATCTTGTAAAAGACAAAGAAAGAAACGGACACTCCTACAAAATATAATACCTGATCCTAAGCTGGATGCTGCACCACAGGAAAGAAGCTTTTTACAAATGACAAGATAGGGTTAATTGACAAAATTGGAACAGGGACAGTATAACAGATAAAAGTAATTTATCAACATTAAATTGGCTGATAAGTATTTTGGAGGCCCTGAGATATATGCAACTTACTCTGAAATGGTTCAGAGGTCAAGCTGAGTTGAGAGTACATGGGTACAGCTTGTTGGACAGTTTTGTGGTGCCCAATTAAAACAAACCAAACTAGTAAGGTACACATTCATTACTAGTTGTGAATTACCTTTGGAAAACTCAACACTTGCTCCATAACAATATTCCAACATGGGCTCTGCCTACCTTGTTTTCTGCATAAGCAAGCCAGCGACTCCCAAGAGCAATAGGATTCATGTTGGGTCCAGGACAAGGGTAGCAGCCTGAAATATATCAAAGGGCAATATTAAGAAATTTCTTAATAAATTTTCTGTTGGTACATCATATTTTGATGCCATAAAAACAGAAAAATCAAGTGCTTTTCTTTTTTTTTTCCAAATCTCACTTAAATTCTCATAACCCAGCTATCATTTTAATAGCTCAAAGAGATTCCTTTTTTTTCCTCCTTGGTAGTTTCCTTTGGATTTTGACTCTGTTCCAATAAGAAACAAATCTGGGAAGAATTGGTATTCGCTTTTTGCAAAAATTGGGCATTTTTGGTTATTCCTAGAATAAGAGAGAGAAGCCAAGAAGAACCATATAAAGTTCATGACCCTACAGTTTCAAAAGTCTAGCAAAATCATTTGAAGAAGAAATAGAAAGTATACAATTGACTCTGGAATTTAAGGGCAAAGAAAAGGAAGATATACACCTAAAATGAAATGACATAAATATGGAAGGAAGGAGATAGTAGGGCCAATGGGGAGAAGAAATCCACAAAGGGTGCATGAGCAGATGCTGGGGAACTAATTTACACAATCCTGAGCATTTCCTTTAAGCATCCAACTTCATTCTTCTTGCTTTCAGCCAAGCCAATAACAAACTGGTAGAAAGGATTATTTTGCAGTTCTCTTTCTAAAAAAAATTAATCCCATATACCTGAGAGTGGACACCCATACCATGGAAACATCAATGCCATCTTCCTGAACTCAACTGAACAAGACACGACACAATTCAGTCAAGTAAGCGGTACCTGTCATCCTTGAGGCTCTCATCTCCCCTCCTGACTACGCCAATAAGGTCTCTGGGCAGAATGTCCTCATCCATCAACTACACAGAACAATATTTCAGTGGCTCACAGAACTGCTTTTAAAGGACTGCTCAAAGGAAACTGGAGAATCAAAGGACACAAAAAGCCTAACCTAAAGAATTTTAGGTCTATCATTCCACAAGTATCTCATTAATATTTCACAAACACTTTTCTCTAAAATGTACACTAGAGCAAGGGCCCCCAACCTCTGGGATTCTAATGCCTGATGATCTGAGGTAGAGCTGATGTAATAATAATAGAAATAAAGTGCACAATAAATGTGATGTACTTAGATCATCCTAAAACCACCCCTTCTCCCCAGCTCGTGGGAAAACTGTCTTCCATTAAACCAGTCCCTGGTGCCAAAAATGGTGGGCACTAGAAGATCAAACTGAGGTTATCTGTTTCATAGTTTGGGGCTCTATTTGGAATCTAAATTAATATAATGAGACAGATAGCTTTTTATAAAAAATAACTTTTCTTACCATGACCAAGAAAAAAAACAAAACAGCCAAACTACACAAAACACACGAGCGTAATTGGAAAAAACAGCATAATTGGGAATACCTTGAACAGCACACACCTGAAAATATCTAACCAGCAGAAAGTCTCAGTCTAGTACTGGATCCTGAGAGGGAGAGAGCTATCAAGGCATGAACAATAATTAACTACTTTGACTTGTACTGTCAAAAATAAAAATAATTTATATGTTCAGTAATATACTATCTTTTTGCTTTATTTTCTATCTTCCTCCCACTTGATAAAGCATTTGTGTCTTCTGTTCACAGTTAAATCTCTACTGCCTAAAATAATACCTGACAAATAGCTTAACAAAAATGCTGAATAATTTAAACAATGTACCTAAATATTAACCAACCTTAATATTTATAAGGCATATAGGCAAAAAAGAAAAAAAAAAGTCATCTACTGAAGAAAATTTTTCAAAGAGTGTGCTTGCTTACTCTTTAGGTTAGGCTTTCTGTGTTCATTTTAAAGCCATTTTTTAAATAGACATCTTCCTTAATTGTACATTTGTGCTTCCCTGAATTCAGGAAGGCTTTTGAGTAGCAATTTCTGAACTGATACTGCTGGTGTTTTCACAACCACTAGAGAAGCACAAGTCACCATTGTTTCTGGTACCCTTTAGTTTTCATTTCAGCTCCTTCAACTCCCATCAATTTTGAGTTCACTTTTCTTTTTTTTTGGCTACATTGAGCGGCTTGTGGGATCTCAATTCCCTGATGAGGGACTGAATCTGGGCCCTTAGCAGTGAAGGGCCTAACCACTGGATTGCCAGGGAATTCCCTGAGTTTTCATTTTTAAAAAAGATGTGGAACTTATAAAGAAGATATGATCCTAAAAGAAAGTCCATATGTCATACAAAAATACAAGGTACCAGCTTTCTAATTTGCTGCTCACTGTTAAAAGAGATTTTTTGTGTGTATTTCAGAGTTTAAAGGATGGTGTATGGAAAACTTTGGATTTCCGAAAAATCAGATTCTGGGTAACTGTGATGTTACTATAATCACTGAATGCATATTATGGACATATACATAGAAAAAAGGACTTTCCTGTTGGCTCAGCGGGTAAACAACCCATCTGCAGTGCACGAGACACAGGAGATGGTTCAATTCCTGGGTCAGGAAATCCCCTGGAAGAGGAAAATGGTAACCCACTCCACTATTCTTGTCTGAAAAATCCCATGGACAAAGTAGCCTGGTGGGCTAAAATCCAAAGGGCTACAAAGACTCAGACATGGCTGAGTGACTCAGTATACAACATAAACAAAGACAACATACTTTAACATATATATCGCACAGTATTTACACAGTAATTTCATGATTACACTTCCATCTAATTCACACCAAAATGTACTTTATCTGCCTGCCAATATAGGAGACATGGGTTTGATCCCCGGGTTGGGAAGATCCACTGGAGGAGGAAAATGGCAACCCACTCCAGTATTCTTGCCTGAAAAGTCCCACGGACAGAGGAGCCTGGCAGGCTACAGTCCATGGGGCTGCCAAAGAGTTGGACACAACTTAGTGACTAAACAACAAATATACATATTTCACATACACTTTCAGAACTGGAGAAAAGAGCATAAACATGGTCTCTAAGAAAATTTCCCCTTTTAAAATGTAATGTAAAACAAGAACCAAGTGAAAACCAGAAATAAATACCTGTAAATTGTGGCATTATATTAGAGGTGACTAATCTCTTGAATTTTGTGAACATGTGCTTAGTTGCTCAGTCAAGTCCGATTCTTTGCAACCCCACAGACTGTAGCCTCCCAGGCTCCTCGGTCCATGGGGATTCTCTAGGCAAGAATACTGGAGTGGGTTGCCATGCTCTCCTCCAGGGGATCTTCCCAACCCAGGGATTGAACCCAGGTCTCCTGCATTGCAGGCAGATTCTTTACCATCTGAGCCACCATCTAACTCAATTCTGATAACAGTTTGCCTCAACAGATCCTAATAAGTATATTTGCTTTCCAAATACTAAAGAATACTAAGGAAAATGTAGTTTACAATTCTTCATTTCACTTTTTGAGTCAAATGTTTTTTAGCAAGCCAGTGGACCTCAAGAATTAGAGTGTACTGGAATGAAAGCAAATTGTTTTTCTGCTCTCCAAAACACATTTTACAGCTAGAATCAGCAGACCATCAGCCTCTCAGCACTATCCCAACTTTATAAGCATGACTCCTTTAAACATTAACCACTGCCTCCAGTTAAACTCTGAAAACAAGTGAAGGAAAACAACCACCACCACCACCTAAACCTCTACAATACTAGGACCAATTCTAACAAGTTTACAATGTTTGTGAACAAAGTAAAAGAGAACTGGATACTAAAAACCTCGTTTACAAATTTAAATAAAGGTAAGATCCACGAAAAGCCCCGCTACATGAAGATGATTCTGTAACTAAAAGACTTATGCAATTTGACATGGCGTTCTTGCAGAATAGGGGCCCTAGTGGAGAGAAGGCCTGAACTCATTTTGAAATACAAAGGATTTAACTACTCTCTGTAATACCCTGCTTTATTTTCCTTGAAAAGAACAACTCAAAAGATTTCACACCTTTTTGGGAAAAGCAGATGTCTGCACTTAAGATCAACTGACTTTCAACAAGGCTACCAAGACAAGTCAATGGGAAAAGAATAGTCCTTTCAACAAATGATGATGGGCCAACTGGATATCCATGCAAACAAATGAAACTGAACACTGACGTTACACTGCACACAAACTGGAAATGAATCAAAGACTAGAGCTAAAGCTTGGAACAAAACCGTGGTAAATCTTCATAACCACAGGCAATCCTTTCTTAGTGCAAGCCTGCTCAGTCATGTCTGACTCATTGCAACCCTATGGACTGCAGCCGGCCAGGGTCCTCTGTCCATGGGATTCTCAGGCAAGAATACTGGAATAGGTTGCCACTCCCTTCTCCAGGGGAATCTTCCCGACCCAAGGATCGAACCTGGGTCTCCTGTATTTCAGAGAGATTCTTTACCATCTGAGCCTATTACATTTAGGTCTGTGACTCTTTTTGAGTTAATTATTGTGAAGGATGAATAGTCTGAGTCTAGACTCAGTTTCATGCCTATGAATGTTCAGTTGCTCAGCACCATCTGCTGAAGAGACTGTCTTTGCTCTATTATGCTACCTTTGCTCCTTCATCAAATACTTATTTCTGGGCTTTCTATTCTGTTCTGTTGATCTATTTATCTGTCCTTTTGCCAATACCACACTGTCTTGATTACTGTAGTTTTATAGTAAATCCTAAAGTTAGGTAGCAACATGGAGGAAATTTTATATTATTATATGAAATAACCAATCTGAGAAGGCTATATACTATGATTCCATCTTTATGACATTGCAGGAAATCCAATGGTTGCTGNAATGATGGATATACAGCAATATGCATGCACACATGTGTGTTCAGTCATGGCTGACTCTGCAACCCCATGGACTATAGCCCCCCATGGAATCTTCCAGGCAAGAGTACTGGAGTGGGTTGCCATTTTCCTCCTCCAAGGGATGTTCCTGGCCCAGAGACTGAACCTACATCTCTTGTCTCTCCTGCATTGGCAGGCAGATTCTTTACCACTGGGGAACCATATATGTCATTATACATGTATCGAAGCCCAGTGATGTACACCAAGAGTGTGTCCTAAGATAAACAATGGACTTGAGTGATAATTATGTGTCAATGTAGGTTCCTCAAGTGCAACAAATGCACTGCTCTGGCGAGGGACGCTGATAGTGGGGGAGACTATGCACGTGTGGAGCTGGGGGCATACGGGGAATGTCTGTGCCATCTGCCCAATTTGCTGCGAATGTAAAACCACTCTAAAAATGTAATAGTCTACTATGTTCAGTGAAGGACACGAAGTCACAAAAGACCATACACTGAATGAAGTTCAGACAGGACTATAAAAACTCCTCCAGAAAGACGTAAGGACATAAAATATTAAATACCACTTCAGAGATTTATTTGACAATCTTACTGCTGATTAATGACCCTTTTAAGATTCCATGAGCTTTGAATTTAAAACTTGATTTCATTTTTGCTTTATTTTTTATGTATACAAAACAGTAATGCCATTCAATGGCTCAATGGGTGAGAATTATTAATATGTACAGAGAATAGGGAAGCCATGCTATTTCATGGTACACATTTAGAATCCACTTCACACTGCACACCTGCCCAGGCTACAAAACATCATGGTAGCCTAGTCTTTTGTATATTTATGGGAACCCAAAAGAATAGCATTTAAACTTGAACTGGTCTTAGACGCCACATTAACCTGCCAATCTCTCCTTACAGAAGTTACAAGCTTCCTTAGAAGCATAAAAAGAAAGGCTCCTCTTCTCAAAATTAAAAATAATTTTGCATTTTAAAGATCCTTTCAATACATTCCTTATTTATTATTCACCACTAACATAAATGAAGAATACACACTGTAACACTAAGAAATAACAATAGGATTGTAAGGATAAATTTTCCTCCTCAAAGCAAAAACAGAAGCCAATGGAAAGAGCTACTTACTGCACAATACTTTGGTCTCTCTGGAGACTTCGTATCTGAGTTTAAATTTAAGCACACTGGAAATGACTGCTAATGACATCTATCAGTCTTTGTCTTTTGTTTTCTTAATCATACGTGGGTTTTGGATTTCCACATCAGACAGCTGCTCAAGGCCACCTTTTCTGTTGAGCCAAATACAAAGGCGTCTCCTTTCTCATCACATTGGCTGCATTCCCTCTCCAGCTCTTTATCGGCTCTCTTTAGCTGACCCTTCCACCCTTTGGCACAAATCCCCATGATGCTTTCTCTGATGAACACAGTTGTGTCTACTTACTTTACAGACTCATCATTGTATTCATACCCAACTCAGGCAATCACGATTGTATTACACAAGAGCTTTTCAAACTTTTCGAGAAATTAAATGCTTGCATGAACAAAACAATATCCTCATTAAGAATTTGTCACTCTACATGGGCTTTAGTACTAGTTCTTTAAGAACTAGAAACCATTCAGTGGGGGTAGGGGGAGAGGACTACATGGCACAGGAAAATGGACTACCACGTATGCTATTCTCAGTATGCCCATCAGCTTGCCTGTTCCCCAGGCGCTATATCTTGGCTTACAAGCATGAACAACCCAAATTTGGAGAAATACATATAACCTATACCATGCTTCTTTTGACCTGCCAAAAGTTTCAGTCTGCTTAAAGGAATGGGAGAGAGAGGAAACTGCAAAAATTGGGGAAAACAAGTCAGAAAATGGCTCCATTTGTTCCTTGTTTTTAAATATTAAGTCTTGCTCAATTCTGCTCACAACACTGATAAAAATTTCTTAAGGTACAGTTGCATTTCAAAGAAAAGAAGCTAAATTTCTTCAGAAAAACGTGTCAAATATCATCAATCTTACGAACCTAACATTACTCAAATAAATCTGGTCTACAGGGTTTTCAAGTAAAATAAAATAACATGTAACCAAGAGTGCAACACTTCTTAATGGAAGTATGAAATGAGGTATATAACTACTACTGGCCAGAGTATTCGAAATGCAAGGTTTGGGGGGATCTGTTATGAAATGCTACAATAAATAGCAATCGGAGTGTGAGGAAAGAAATCACAAACTTCTGTCATTTTTGATGCTTTCTGAAGTCCTTTTTTTAATATAAACTACAATACATATTTAAATACAATATAAAGAAGTAACCAAGTCAACCAAGTAAACATACACATACACATAAGCAGTACTCAAAACAAAAGAGACAGGATATTATAGAATCCTAAAAGCCCCTTCTCACACCCCCTCTTTCCAGGTTATGCAGCATTCTGCACTGACAACTAGTCGGAGCTGATGGGCATACTGAGAATAGCATATGTGGTAGTCCATTTTCCTGTGCCGTGTAGCCACTTAAAAAGCATCTGACTGCAACACTAAAAAAATCTGGTGATCCTTCCATATCTCTTCTTCCCATCATAACAATTCATGGAATACAAGAGAGACTAATAGTTCAATAACACTTGTTCAACTAATACTTTAATAATACTTGTTCAGTGGTTCAGCAATACAGAGGGAAGCATTTAGGACTATATAACAAAGATTCTAAAAAAAACATTAACTAAATAAAAAGAATAAAAGCATTAAGAGAGTAATAACATCTCAGTCTCCCGTTCATTTTTATCGAAATCAACTGATATTTTGTGTTTCCTAAAGGCTTATAAGGGCTTCTCAGGTGGCTCAGTGGTAAAAAATCTGCCTGCTAATGCAGGAGACATGGGTTCAATCCCTGGGTCAGAAAGATCCCCAGGAGAAGGAAACGGCAATCTACTCTGGTATTCTTGCCTGGGAAATCCCACAGACAGAGGAGCCTGTCAGTCCAGGAGGTTGCAAAAGAGTCAGACACAACTTAAGAGACTAAAACAACAACAAAGGCTTATAAAACAGAACTTCCTATTCCTGAAGGGGGAAGCAATACTCCAGATACAGGAGAGAGACTCAAGAGCTGATCATTCAGTTCAGTCGCTCAGTCGTGTCCGACTCTTTCTGACCCCATGAACTGCAGCACACCAGGCCTCCTAGTCCATCACCAACTCTCGGAGTTTACCCAAACTCATGTGCATCAAGTCAGTGATGTCATCCAGCCATCTCATCCTCTGTTGTCCCCTTCTCCTCCTGCCCTCAATCTTTCCCAGCATCAGGGTCTTTTCCAGTGAGTTAGCTCTTCACATTAGGTGGCCAAAGTACTGGAGTTTCAGCTTCAGCATCAGTCCTTCCAAAGAACACCCAGGACTGATCTCCTTTAGGATGGACTGGCTGGATCTCCTTGCAGTCCAGGGGACTCTCAAGAGTCTTCTCCAACAACACTGTTCAAAAGCATCAATTCTTTGGCGCTCAGCCTTCTTCACAGTCCAACTCTCACATCCATACATGACCACAGGAAAAACCATAGCCTTGACTAGACAGACCTTTGTTGGCAAAGTGATGTCTCTGCTTTTAAATATGCTATCTAGGTTGGTCATAACTTTCCTTCCAAGGAGTAAGCATTTTTTAATTTCATGGCCACAGTCATCATCTGCAGTGATTTTGGAGCCCAGAAAAATAAAGTCAGCCACTGTTTCCACTGTTTCCCCATCTATTTCCCATGAAGTGATGGAACCAGATGCCATGATCTTAGTTTTCTGAATGTTGAGCTTTAAGCCAACTTTTTCACTCTCCTCTTTCACTTTCAGCAAGAGGCTTTTTAGTTCCTCTTCACTTTCTGCCATAAGGGTGGTTTCATCTGCATATCTGAAGTTAGAGACTCAAGAGCTGATCATTACAAAGATATAAATTTTCAAACAAACTCATACTTTAAAAATGTTTTATCCTTATTCCAACCAGAGGGAGAAACTTCATTTATATATGCATTCATATATTCATTCCTTTAAATACTCACCATTTATAATTTCCAGATCAAACCTCTATCACTTTCTCTAGAGATGAGTACTGATCTTCTACAAATAATTTTCCTTCTCATCTGATTACCTTTGACAGAGTTGCACTACGTTCTCAACCATTCTGGCAAACTACAAATCCTGGAAAAGAACCACTGCTGCTTCGAAACTTGAAACAGTTGTGATAAATGTTTTCATATTATAAGGAGCAAAAATAAGCATCGGAAATATTTTTAAGTTAGCCAGAACATAATGGATATATTTTACCTTGCATGATGGACCTTATTTTCTTAAACCAAATCAAGATGCACAACTTTGTTCTCAAGAAGATTACTATAGGGTATCAAAGAAAGGAGTAGACAGGAAACACATACAATAAGACAGAAGGTAAGTGTCTTAACAGAGGGAGAGATAATACTATAAGAGCATTCCCAAAGGGTACTGGGTAACAAAAGAGATCTCTAATCAGATAAATCTGGGAAATACTGAAATGTAGTAAATAAATTTAAACAGATTAAAATGTTAATCACCACTGGTATCCTCCAACAGAAGGCAGCATTTCCTAAGTCTGTTTTACCAGGGCATCCCGATTTACACAGCATGTTGAAGGTCTACTGTTCTGCAGACAGATTTGGGAATTGCTATCTTCGGGGATTTAGGAGGAGAGGCTACTTTAAACTAAGGGGATCAAGAAATACTTCATATAAGAACTAATATGCACACTGGGGCTAGAAAGACACATGGGATTAAGTCACTATAGGGAGACAGATGGTAGTGAAAAGGCCATTTCAGACAGGGAAGCAAAGCACCAAAGCATCTCCAAAAGCTGAGATTTGTGAGTGACTCAAAGTAAAGGTAGCATAAGTGGCATGAAAATGGATTATAGAAATAAAAGATGTAGCAAGGACACTGGATTTTGGTAAAGAAGGTTTACCTATGTCAAAAACCTTGGGAGTTCAGTTGGAAGGGATGCACCTGTCTATACTTGTTGACCAAAGTTAAATCAAGTATGGCCTTTGTTCAAATCAAAAGACCTCAGTTTAGACACAAGTTACTTGATCATTTGGCAATACAGAAATAATGATTCTGCAAATTCTTGTCATTTAAACACAGATGATAGATTAAATTGTATCTCAGGGATATGCTTCGAAATAATTTGGGAAGGGTATAAATGAAAAAGATTGTCCACAAGTTAGTACTTATTGAAACCACATCATAAGTACATGGTGGTTCATTACACTACTGTCTTTAAACAACTGAATATATTTCCTGAAATAAAACTTTGAAAAAAAAAAAAAGCACTCAAAGAAAATGAATGATAAATCTATGACTCCAGTAATTTAATAAAATACAATATTTTGCCATATCACTAAATGACTACGTTTATCAAATATGCAAACTTATTGAAAATCAAAAGTGACTAAAAATTCACCTTTCTATAAGAACTGTGTAATTTCAAGTAAGAAAAAGAAGACATATTATACTCTTATCTTTTTCTGCTTAAAGGTATTTTTGCTCTTATTTCTACTATAAATGGTTTAATTGAGAAAGTACAGTCAAACCCAGTGAAAATATGGAATATCTTTAATGTGCCAGTTTCTATATTGATGCTGCCAACTGATTCAAGAGCTTTACATATTTGCTGTAAGATGACCCAAATAAGGATATTCCAAAAATAAACTCTCCTACTATAAAATCTCAGACTGCAAAACACTCCCCCAGTAAAGCTGCAAATATCACTAATGTGCAAAAACAAAACTTTTTTTTAAATTGTAACTACAGCCTACAGTGAGGTAGGATTTTGTTTAAATCTTATTTATAGATCCTTATACATTTCCATCACTCATTAGTAAATAACAGACACATGTCAGTTGAAACAAATTTCACTCATATTTAGATATATACAATTAAAGATACAGGCTTTATGTACATGATTATATGCAAAATTCAATTAGACCATCTAAATTCCACCTGACCTGCCTCTTGAGAAACCTATATGCAGGTCAGGAAGCAACAGTTAGGACTGGACATGGAACAACAGACTGGTTCCAAATAGGAAAAGGAGTACATCAAGGCTGTATATTGTCACCCTGCTTATTTAAATTATATGCAGAGTACATCATGAGAAATATTGGGCTGGAAGAAGCACAAGATTGCTGGGAAAAATATCAATAACCTGAGATACGCAGATGACACCACCCTTATGGCAGAAAGTGAAGAGGAGCTAAAAAGCCTCTTGATGAAAGTGAAAGAGGAGAGTGAAAAAGCTGGCTTAAAGCTTAACATTCAGAAAACTAAGATCATGGCATCTGGTTCCATCACTTCATGGGAAATAGATGGGGAAACAGTGGAAACAGTGGCTGACTTTATCTTTTTGGGCTCCAAAATCACTGCAGATGGTNAAAGTTATGACCAGCCTAGATAGCATATTTAAAAGCAGAGACATTACTTTGCCTACTAAGGTCTGTTTAGTCAAGGCTGTGGTTTTTCCAGTGGTTGTGTATGGATGTGAGAGTTGGACTGTGAAGAAAGCTGAGTGCCGAAGAATTGATGCTTTTGAACTGTGGTGTTGGAGAAGAATCTTGAGAGTCCCTTGGACTGCAAGGAGATCCAGCCAGTCCATTCTAAAGATCAGCCCTGGGTGTTCTTTGGAAGGAATGATGCTAAAGCTGAAACTCCAGTACTTTGGCCACCTCAAGCGAAGAGCTGACTCATTGGAAAAGACTCTGATGCTGAGAGGAATTAGCGGCAGGAGGAAAAGGGGACGACAGAGGATGAGATGGTTGGATGGCATCACCGACTCGATGGACGTGAGTTTAAGTGAACTCCAGAAGATGGTGACAGACAGGGAGGCCTGGCGTGCTGCAATTCATGGGGTCACAAAGAGTCGGACACAACTGAGCGACTGAACTGAACTGAAGCTTAAAAATTACTATGATAAATTTTGCATATTTTCTCCAATTAAACAGAGTACTATGAAAAGCCTACTGATTCTACTGTATCAAAATTATTACAAAGCCTATCCTTTGAATCTAACTATGAAACACACAAATCTAATAATTATTTTAACTATCTCTTTATTATAAAGTTTAATTTTTTCTTTTAAAATTCTATAGTGCGTATTAAACTAATCAATGAAAAATCTATATAGTTTACTTATCCACTAAAAAAAAAAAAACAGCATAAATATGAACTGTGGTGTTGGGGTGTTGGAAAAGACTCTGGAGAGTCCCTTGGACTGCAAGGAGATCCAACCAGTCTATTCTAAAGGAAACCAGTATATTCATCGGAAGGACTGACGATGAAGCTGAAACTCCAATACTTTGGCCACCTGATGCGAAGAACTGACTCATTTGAAAATACCCTGATGCTGGGAAAGATTGAAGGCAGAAGGTGAAGGGGACAAGAGAGGATGAGATGGTTGGATGGCATCACCAACTTGATGGACATGAGTTTGAGCAAGCTCCAGGAGCTGGTGATGGACAGGGAAGCCTGGCATGCTGCAGTCCATGGGATCACAAAGAGTCGGACACAACTAAGTGACTGATCTGAACTGACTGAACTCTCCATTATTAACTTATTTACATATCTTAATTTCTCTCTAGTCACTGTGACAACTGACTTCGTAGCCTAGCATTTATTACAAAGAAGGAAACGGACATCTATTGGCAAGTGTCATATTACTTTCAACATATAAAACACAGTAGGCACAGTGTTTAAATAAGGCTTAAATTTCAACACATATATTATCATTTAAACAAACTATCTTAACAAATAATTATTGAAGAGTCCTCCCCAATTTAATATTTAGCTGTGGCAGCAAGAGTTATCCATAAGTATAAAATTAAAATGGACTCACAATAGAGATATCTAACTTTTCAGAAGCCAAAGACATGTATCTTTAATCAATGATAAACAACAGAAAAGTATTGATAAGATGTAAAGACAAATGCTCAGGAAAAACTGGCATCTTAATCTGGCTGTAGTATTCATATTCTCTTCTAAATTATTCCTCTGTAGCCCACAAACTTGGAAGAAATGCAAAGATTTATACATGATTCCTCTATTTATCTACTTGTTTTAATTCTAACAATGAGTGACATAATTATAAAGTAATATATTAATGCATAAGGTTTGTATAGGAACAAAGAATTAATATGCCCAAACAGACCATGTAATATCCAAAGCTTACTATATTATGTGTATACAGCATTTGTGAATGAAGATGTTAGTAACAAATCTATGCTCCCCCAAAACTTTTAATTTATAGATGACACAATAAAAGATTCTTTCTAGGAATCTATATTTAATAATTATTAAGACATCAGTAAATTTCTGATCAGCACAATATTACTGACTGATAAGTAGGTCAATGTATTCATCATTCAAGAAATATTTAATGAGAGCCTACACTGTGCCAGCTAATGTCCTAGGTGCTAGAAACACTAATGTAAATGGTAAATGTTGTACATTACATCTTGTGATAAAACAAAAAATATCTCAGTGAACATGATCTCTAGCATTATCTCTGTAGATCTCTGAGAGAAATGACTACAAGATCAAGGAGATGAGTTGCATACTGTATTCTTCTTCGTAGGCTACAAAATGATAAACTATACATTACAATGAATTATTATGTATTGTTATGTATAGTATATATTATGTAATCCATGCAATTATGTACAGTCTACAAGTTATTATCAAGAACATGAGCTCTTATTAGAAAGGAATAATGTCTACTACCAGGGCTTAATATACAGATAAACATCTGATAAGTAAGTGTGTAAATAGTTTTGATATTCAGGAGATGCAGTAGTATGACTGGGATTCCCTATACATAACAAAATTGATTTCTGTTCCAAAAGAACCATTTCTGCAGCATACACATAACAGAGTCTCTGAAAAAAACAGCTATAGCTTTGATGGTGAGTGTTAGACATTAAAATGTAAACGAGGGAAAACTATTGCTTCACTAGACTGCATTTTTTTTTAAAAATCTAACTCCAGACTTCCTATAGACTCAGCCCTTGGAATTTCCAGCCTGCTGGACTGCCCTATGTGTGTGGGTATGTATGTGTACTTGGATCCAGAATCTGGGCTTATTTCTGCAAATCCAGGCAGAGTTGTGAGAGGTAGGGGAAAGAAAGAGTGAAAGACTGACACAGTTCCCTCATGAATGATAATACAGTTACATCCACCAACATGTTATGTTAATTAAATAATTTAACAACACAGTTACACAGATCTAAATTAGTCACAACTACTCAAGGAGAATATACAAGAAAAAACTAAGTATACGACAAAGTGTCTACAATAACATGAAGAAAACATGCTGTGGGCTGAACACATGTGCCATAAAATTATATTACTAAATAAGGCATACACAGAAGCAGAAATACAGTACCTGAAGAACCAGGAAATACTGATGCCATGATTCCAATTAGCCTGCTGATTCTATCAAGTAAATAATATAAACTCAAAGGCATATAATAGGAAATAAATCAAGTTGATACATACTTGTGACAAAAAATTTTTTCGTGAAAGTACAGCTATCAAAGGCAGCAATTTTCTCCTGCAATACTACGACAAGGATCCTAAAATCAGAGGGAAAAAAAATCATAAAAGAAAATGTTAATGTGAAATTCTATAAACTGAATCATAAGTTAACTCAGTATCTACCATAGCAATTTTTAAAAATCAAACACATCTTATAACATATAAGCTAGAAACATCTGCTTCTTAGATATAAAAATATAACCACAAAATCCTTAATACGATCAAGACAGATAAGATTAGAGGAAGAAAAGTGATAGGAGACCTACACCTCAAAATAAAAGTTTATTTTTTTATAATATTTTAATTCATTATAAATCAAATGAACCTATCTTCATTAAGAATGTATGAAATCAAAAAAATGCTGGCTATTTACTAAAAGTGTTTTTCCATTGCTTGCTCAAAGTCATGGAATTAAACATAAAATGGATTTATACAACCTGTCACTTAAAATGACTATGGAATTTCCCAACACAAGAGCCAAAGAAGAGAGGGAGGGAGGGAAAACAGGAAGGAAGAAGGAAGGAAAGGACTGAGGGAGGAAGAAAACTCAGACAACTGTTATTCAGTGTAAATGAGATATTTCTGCTTAAGGATATATTAAAATTAATCAGAATTTGTATTTTTCCCAAAGTCCAAGATTTAGAAATAATTGGGAAAAAGTTACAAGTTTTCAAAACTAAAATGCATCCAAAATGAAGCTACTTTAGAGTATTGCTACATGCTATCCTGTATGAGAAACACCTGAAATACCGCTTTACCTTTTGTTGCAATGGAGATCATAGATGGGCGTTTTAAACTGAATGGACTTGACCATCTCCCCAGTACGAAGTGAATATAAATCCACACAACAGTAAGGTGGACTTGTGCTACAAAAACAAACAAACAAAAAAGACAAGAGTCATTATGCTTTAAAAGGTGGGAAGGCCAGTAACTTTTCTTGTTAACAATACATGCAAACTGATTTTATATATATATATATATATATATATTTCAATCAATTTATCTCAGGAATGCCAAATGAAAACAAATAATGAAACTTCACTCAATTAATACTGTAGAACAGAAAAATTATAAGATGATCTCAATAAATAAAGTAAAGCATTTGAGAGAATTAAAACCGGTTCATAAGAAATATTTCATTAATCTGATAAAGGATACCAACCTTAAAACTAATCAACAAAATTAGCAATCACAAAATTGTGAAATACTGAAATGTTTCACCCCAAACTAAGGAATTAGAAAAGAATATTTGAAAACTACAGCACTGTACACCATATAGTATGGAAGATCTATGCATAAGAAATTACTACAAGAAAGAAATAAAGCTACCATTATTTGCTGAGAACTTGATTGTATAAAACCCAGTAACACAAAGTTGCAATATATATACAGACAAACCTGATAATAATATAAGACTAACCATTAATGTGTGCATTAATATGTAAACTGATTATTACTATGGATTATCAATTAATATATGGATTTACCAAGGTCACTAGATAAAACATCACCTCTTCTATTATAAACTAAAGATAAATAATTATGAATGAGATCAAAGATACAAGTACTTGAATACCTCAAATAATTCAATTTCTAAAGGAAAGATTTCAATGCATTTACAGAAAAAGGAACAAAGCAAACAAAACAAAAAGGCCAAAATGAATGGATGTATACACCATAGGGTGACCATTTCTAAACAGATACATTTCAAACCTAATCAAGAATCTATCAGAAATGAGATCTCATCCATAAATATTCAAAATAAGATTTAAACTATACACACAGTGTGCTCCAGACACTAAAACAGATGATGAGATCAATGTTTCCACCTTAATAAAGTAAGAAAAGAGCCAGTTAAATCAAATCAAATTGAAATGGAGGAATTAATACAAATCAATGAAATAAAACTCGGGAAAGCAAAAGAAGAAAATGAATGAAACTAAACCTAATTCCTTGAAACAGCTAATTTGAATATTCCAGTATCTACAAAGGAATTGAACTCATAACTTAAAATTTCTTACAAAGAATTTCTTAAAAATGGTTTCATTTGAAAATTTTACCAATCCTTGAAACAAGTTTAGATATCCTACACAAATTCTTTTAAAGGTAGAAGAGAAGTCACCAACTTATTTTATGAGGCTCTAACACCTGATTCCCAAAATAATCAAATACTTCACAAGAAATTATATATACATTTACAATGTCTCATGAATATACATCACGAATTCTCAACAAAATATTAAAAGTCAAATCCAGCAATATAAAACTATATGAGATTCTTCCTAAAATAAAAGACGGTTGAATAGAAGAGAACTTCTTCAACCTGATGAGGGGCATCTACAAAATACCGACAGGAGATCAACACTTTCCTGAAAGATGAGGAAGAAGGCAAAATCACCTACTCTTAACTTCAATAATCTGAGATACTTTATGGCAGAAAGCGAAGAGGAACTAAAGAGCCTCTTGATGAAAGTGAAAGAGGAGAATGAAAAAGTTGGCCTAAAACTCAACATTCAGAAAACGAAGATCATGGCATCTGGTCCCATCACTTCATGGCAAATAGATGGGGAAACATTGGAAACAGTCACAGACTTTTATTTTAGGGGGCTCCAAAATCACTGCAGATGGTGACTATAGCCATGAAATTAAAAGACACTTGCTCCTTGGAAGAAAAGCTATGACCAACCTAGACAACATATTAAAAAGCAGAGACATTATTTTGCCAATAAAGGTCCATCTAGTCGAAGCTATGGTTTTTCCAGTAGTCATGTATGGATTTTAGAGTTGGACTATAAAGAAAGCTGAGTGCCGAAGAACTGATGCTTTTGAACTGTGATGCTGGAGAAGACTCTTGAGAGTCCCTCGGACTGCAAGGAGATCCAACCAGTCCATCGTAAAGGAAATCAGTCCTGAATATTCATTGGAAGGACTGATGCTGAAGTTGAACTCCAATACTTTGGCCACCTGATGCGAAGAACTGACTCATTTGAAAACACCCTGATGCTGGGAAAGATTGAAGGCAGGAGAAGGGGACGACAGAGGATGAGATGGTTGGACAGCATCACTGAGTTGACAGATATGAGTTTCAGTAAGCTC
Organism: Redunca redunca; assembly: GCA_006410935.1. Classification (NCBI taxonomy): domain Eukaryota; kingdom Metazoa; phylum Chordata; class Mammalia; order Artiodactyla; family Bovidae; genus Redunca; species Redunca redunca. Next base: position 202,712 of record SJYQ01104662.1, on the reverse strand, counting down.
CAGGAGCTGGGGATGGACAGGGAGGCCTGGTGTGCTGCGATTCATGGGGTCACAAAGAGTCGGACACAACTGAGTGACTGAACTGAACTGACCTACTCTTACCACTCCTGTTCAACAACAACAACAAGATTTAATTTTTAAATCTTTATGGGGTACTTTAAATGTGTAAGAAAAGAGGAAATCCTGCCATTTGACAACAACATGGGTTGAGGGCATTATGCTATGTTAAATACAAGAAAAATACTGTATGATATAATTTATATAGTGAATTTAAATAAAAACTCAACTCATAGAAAAAAGAACAGGGGCTTCCCTGGAGGTGCCATGGTTAAGGCTTTGAGCTTCAAATGCAGGGGGTATGGGTTTGATACCTACATCCCACATGCCACAAAACATGACCAAAGAAAACAAATGAAGTGGGTTTTTTTTTAATCCAATTTAAAAATTTTTAATAAAAAAGAACAGATTAGTAGATGCCAGACCCCAGGTCAGGTGGGGAGGTATGAAACAGGTGAAGAGAGTAGAAACGTACAAACATCCAGTTATAAGATCAGAAAATCCTGAGGCTGTCATGGACATCACGGTGACTGCAGTTAACAATGTGTATAGGTGCTCAGTCGTGTGCACCAACTGTTTGCAACCCCATGGACTATAGTCTGCCGGGATCCTCTTGTCCATGGAATTTTTTAGGCAAGAATACTGGAGTGAGTTGCCATTTTCCCCCTCAGGGGCTCTTCCCCACCCAGGGAAGATTCCCATGTGGAATCCCTGCTCCCAGACCAGGGATTGAACCCACACCCCTGCACAGGATGGTGAAGTCTCAACCATTTGATTGCCAAGGAAGTCCCTGGCCATAATGTTTTAAAAGATACTTTACTATGGAAGATACACATATACTAAGGGCTTGAAAAAATGTTAAATATCACTAACTATCAGGAAAATACAAATTAAAACCACTAAGGGATACCACTACTAGAACGACTAAGATTTTACAAGACTGCTAATTCAAGACTGCAAGACTTTCATACATTGCTACTGAGAATGCAAAAAGGTAGTCACTTTGAAAAGTAGTTTAGCAGCTTCACATAAACATATCCAAGTCATGCTGTGGTACTTTGTTATTCATAATTTTGTTTTACTCACAGTTAAATGTTGATCAACAGGTGAATGGCTAAATGTATTGTGATATATTCAAGCAACAGAATATTAATAACAGAGCAAACTATCCACCTAACAGCACAGATGAATTTCAAAACCATCATGAAGTTCTTCGGGGGAAAAAAGGTCAAACATAAAAGTCTACATATTCTATGGGTCCCTTTCAATGAAAAGCTAGAAAGGTAAAACTGTAATAACAGGAAGCCGATCAGTGGTTGCCAGCGGCCGAAGGAGGAGGGGAGCTACAGAACGCAAGGCAGCATGATGGGTACCCACTTACAGGATGACAGAAATGGTGCTGGGTCTTGATTGTGCTAGAGATTTACACAACTGCACACAACTGGCAAAACTGAAGACGGGGGAGCATCTTGTAAAACCTAAATTCCAAACTCCAAAACGGACACAAGGCAAAAATTCTTTTCTTAATGTTCCCAACTAATTAATCCAGTCCTCTGCTGAGAAGCAATGAGTTAATAATGAATGAAATCTAACATTTTGCCAGACCAACTGGGAAGGAAAAAACAGCTTGTCACCTTCAATTAGCAGCTCATTAGAGCCACGGTACACTAGAAACTTGAATTCTGATCATTTTGCTGGCATCCATACAATGTCACAACTGAGAGTCTTCCTGCAGAAAGCCTTCAATAGTAGACAAAACAAATGCTATGAAGGTTCAGTTTAGAGTTGAGTGAACAAGATGTGGTAGAGCTAAAAATTCTATTTATACATGGAAAGAACCTCTTCTTCAATGCCTAATAGAAAAAGATAATTCATCTAAAATCAGTTTTCAGAAAGTCACACATTCATAAAGGAGTCACGCTATCTGCCAATAAGACAGTTACGTACACGCCTGACATATCCTTTTGTTCTCTATTTTCTCTCTTTTTAAAAGCCTTGACTATTTCCCTGGGACACAGCAAGACAATCTTAATTTTCCTCATGGGTAGGCTGATGAGAATGCTTTCCATAACATCAGCAGTATGCAAGCCCCATAACAGAAAGGATGTGTGTTGTCCTAAAATATACTGGTAAGAAAATAAGCTTTCACTTTATTACTAAGGTACACCAAGCAGTGTCAAAAGCTGTATACAGAAGTCTTCATTAGATTTCTGGAGCTCAAATGGGTTAACATTTTTATTGGTTTGCATCTGACATTTAAACCTAAAGTTGTGGCTTCACTTTAAGATAAACTTAATTAATACCTTAAGGAGAAAAAGTTCACACGGAAGTGTAGAGAATCTAATTAGAAAATAACTGAATCTATTGCAAGCAAAACCAGAGTGGGAAAGAAAAGCAGAAATGATGTAATTTGTCTTATTAAATGATTGGTTAAAGGACTCTAAACTGTGCCCAGGAACCACTGCCTTTCCAACACATAAATAATCAACAGGGGTCACATAAAGTTATTTAGTACTTTTAATGAAATATAAAATAGAAATGAATGCAAATTCTGCTTAACTGACCTTTCCTTTACCTAAGTAACCTGTTTTATAGTGAGTAACCAGGACATACTTTAAATTTTTTGCACTGGAGCAATCTTTTACCTGCTATACACATGACCTATACACAAAAAGGAAGTTATAAAGCTTTTATTAGCAAAGGCCTAGTCCTCCCAGAGCCAAAGGTATGGAATTTACACATTTAATTCATTTCAGTGAAGAGAGTTTCCTTCAATTATTGAAAGAATAAATTTTTAAAGCTTCCATGACTGAAAATGAAAGGGATAAATTAAGCAATTATATAATATAAAATAGCTAAACTGGATTTCTTAAAAGCAAATCCTGAAAATATACATAAGATAAACACCAAGAGGAAAAGACTAAGGATTTTCATCTAAATATGTGGCTTATTTTATTATTTCTTAATTTCTCTGTAATCTTTCTCATCAGATTTAAAAATTTTTTAAACATGCTTGATGTTTTAGAGCAGGTTTTGGCTCACAACAAAACTGAACAGAAAACATAGATTTTCCCATGTAGTCTCTGCTCCCATTCATGCCGTCTACTCTATTACCAATTTCCCCTGCCAGAGTGGGATATTTGCTACAACCTATAATGACATATCATAGTCACCCAATCTCCAGAGTTTACAAGATGGTTCACTCTTGGGGTTGTACATTGTATGGGTTTGGGACAAATTTACAATGACATATATCCAACATTATAGCAGCATACCTAACAGTCTCACTGCCCTAAAAACCATTTTTTGTCTTCCTATGCATCTTGTGTCCGACTCTTAGCGACCCCATGGACTGCAGCTTACCAGGCTTCTCCTCCTCTTGCCTGGAAAATCCTATGGACGGAGGAGCCTGGCAGGCTGCAGTCCATGGGGTCGCTAAGAGTCGGACACAACTGAGCGACTTCACTTTCACTTTTCACTTTCATGCATTGGAGAAGGAAATAGCAACCCGCTCCAGTGTTTTTGCCTGGAGAATCCCAGAGACGGGGGAGCCTGGTGGGCTGCCGTCTGTGGGTTTCAACAGAGTCGGACACGACTGACGTGACTTAGCAGCAGCATGCATCTCTCCTAACACTCACCTTCTTACTGTCTTACTGTTTCTGTCTTTTCCAGAATGTTGTTTACTCGGAACCATATAGTATGTAACCTTTTTAAACTGGCTTCTTTCACTTACTAATATGCTTTTAAAGTACCCCCAGCCCTTTCTTTTCATGGCTTAACATCTTTTGTGTGTTGTTTCTCAATCACCATGTCAGGTCTGACGCTTTGGGACCTCATGCACTGCAGCACACCAAGCTCCTCTCTTCGCCAGTATTTCCTGGAGTTTGCTCAAACTCATGCCCAATTCAGTCCCTGATGCCATCCAGCCATCTCATCCTCTGTCACCCCCATCTCCTCCTGCCCTCAGTCTTTCCCAGCATTAGGGTTGTTTCCAGTCAGTCAGTTCTTCGCATCAGGTGGCCAAAGTATTGGAGTTTCAGCTTCAGCATCAGTTCTTTCAATGAATATTCAGGACTGATTTCCTTTACGATGGACTGGTTTTAGTCCTGAATAATATTCCATTATCTGGATGTACCACATTTCATTTATCCTTTGACCCACTGAAGGACGTCTTCAGTTCAGTTCAGTCACTGAGTCACATCTGACTCTTTGCAACCCCATGGACTGCAGCACACCAGGCTTCCCTGTCCATCACCAATTCCCAGAGCTTACTCAAACTCATGTCCATCGAGTTGGTGATGCCATCCAACCATCTCATCCTCTGTCATCCCCTCTCCATCTGCCTTCAATCTTTCCCAGCATCAGGGTATTTTCAAATGAGTCAGTTCTTCGCATCAGGTGACCAAAGTATCTGGAGTTTCAGCTTCAGCATCAGTCCTTCCAATGAATATTCAGGACTGATTTCCTTCAGGATAGACTGGATGGATCTCCTTGTGGTCCAAGGGACTCTCAACAGTATTCTCCAACAACAAAAGCATCAATTCTTCGGCGCTCAGCTTTCCTTATAGTCCAAATCTCACATCCATACACGACTACTGGAAAAATCATAGCCTTGACTAGACAGACTTTTGTTGGTGAAGTAATGTGTCTGTTTTTTAATATGCTGTCTAGGTTGGTCATAACTTTTCTTGCAAGGAGTAAGCATCTTTTAATTTCATGACTATAGTCACCATCTGCAGTGATTTTGGAGCCCAAAAAGACAAAGTCTGTCACTGTTTCCATTGTTTCCCCATCTGTTCGCCATAAAGTGATGGGACCGGATGCCATGATCTTAGTTTTCTGACTGTTGAGTTTTAAGCCAACTTTTTCACTCTCCTCTTTCACTTTCATCAAGAGGCTTTCTGCCATAAGGGTGGTATCAGCTGCGTATCTGAGGTTACTGATATTTCTCCTAGCAATCTTAATTACAGCTTGTGCTTCATCCAGCCCGGCATTTCTCATGATGTGTTCTGCATATAAGTTGAATAAGCAGCGTAACAATATACAGCCTTCATGTACTCCTTTATGTACATGGAACCAGTCTGTTGTTCCATGTCCAGTTCTAACTGTTGCTTCCTGACCTGCATAAAGATTTCTAAGGAGGCAGGTCAGGTGGTCTGGTGTTCCCATCTTTTGAAGAATTTTCCACAGTTTGTTGTGATCCACATAGTCAAAGGCTTTGGCGTAGTCAGCAAAGCAGAAGTAGATGTTTTTCTGGAACTCTCTTGCTTTTTTGATGAGCCAACAGACGTTAGCAATTTGATCTCTGGTTCTTCTGCCTTTTCTAAAACCAGCTTGAACATCTGGAAATTAATGGTTCATGTACTACTGAAGCCTCACTTGGGGAATTTTGAACATTACTTTGCTAGCGAATGAGATGAGTGCAACTGGGGGATTTGACTTAGGTCATACCTGAATGGTCTAGTGGTTTTCCCTACTTTCTTCAATTTAAGTCTGAATTTGGCAATAAGGAGCTCATGATCTAAGCCACAGTCAGCTCCTGGTCTTGTTTTTGCTGACTGTATAGAGCTTCTCCATCTTTGGCTGCAAAGAATATAATCAATCTGATTTCAGTTTTGACCATCTGGTGATGTCCATGTGCAGAGTATTCTCTTGTGTTGTTGGAAAAGGGTATTTGCTATGACCAGTGCATTCTCTTGGCAAAACTCTTATTAGCCTTTGACCTACTTCGTTTTGTACTCCAAACAAATTTGCCTATTACTCCAGGTATCTCTTGACTTCCTACTATTGCATTCTAGTCCCCTACATTGAAAAGGACCCATTTTGGGGTGGTAGTTCTAGAAGGTCTTGTAGGTCTTCATAGAACAATTCAACTTCAGCTTCTTCAGCATTAATAGTTGGGGCATAGACTTGGATTACTGTGATATTGAATGGTTTGTGTTGGAAACAAAAAGAGATCATTCTGTCATTTTTGAGATTGCACCCAAGTACTGCATTTCAGACTCTTCTGTTGACTATGACGGCTACTCCATTTCTTCTAAGGGATTCTTGCCCACAGTAGTAGATATAATGGTCATCTGAGTTAAATTCATTCATCCCAGTCCATTTCAGTTTGCTGATTACTAAAATGTCAATGCTCACTCTTATCATCTCCTGTTTGACCACAGTGGAAACAGTGACAGAATTTATTTTGGGGGGCTCCAAAATCACTGCAGATGGTGACTATAGCCATGAAATTAAAAGATGCTTACTCCTTGCAAGAAAAGTTATGACCAACCTAGACAGCATATTAAAAAACAGACACATTACTTTACAAACAAAGGTCTGTCTAGTCAAGGCTATGGTTTTTCCAGTAGTCATGTATGGATGTGAGAGTTGGACCATAAAGAAAGCTGAGCACTGAAGAACTGATGCTTCTGAACTGTTTTGTTGGAGAAGACTCTTGAGAGTCCCTTGGACTGCAAGGAGATCCAACCAGTCCATTCTAAAGGAAATCAGTCCTGAATATTCATTGGAAGGACTGATGCTGAAGCTGAAATTCCAATACTTTGGCCACCTGCAAAGAACTGACTCATCTGAAAAGACCCTGATGCTGAGAAAGATTGAAGGTGGGAGGAGAAGGGGACGACAGAGGATGAGATGGTTGGATGGCATCACCAACTCAATGGACATGAGTTTGAGTAAGCTCTGGGAGTTGGTGATAGACAGGGAGGCCTGGTGTGCTGCAGTCCATGGGGTCGCAAAGAGTCAGACATGACTGAGCGACTGAACTGAACTGAACTGAATTTGCCTTGTTTCACGGACCTAACATTCCAGGTTCCTATGCAATACTGCTCTTTAAAGCATCAGACTTTACTTCCATCACCAGTCACATCCACAACTCTGTGTTGCTTTTGCTTTGGCTCTGTCTCTTCATTCTTTCTGGAGTTATTTCTCCACTCTCTCTAGTAGCATATTGGGCACCTACCTACCTGGGGAGTTCATCTTTCAGTGTCCTATTTTTTTGCCTTTTCATGCTGTTCATGGGGTTCTCAAGGCAAGAATACTGAAGTGGTTTGCCATTCCCTTCCCCGATGGACCACGTTTTGTCAGAACTCTCTACCATGACCTGTCCGTTTGGGTGGCTCGACATGGCATGGCTCATAGTTTCATTGAGTTAGACAAGGCTGTGGTCCATGTGGTCAGATTGGTTAGTTTTCATCTTGGTTGTTTCCAAATTCCAGCAATTATCAGGAAAGCATAAACACCTATGTGTAGTCTTTTGTACCAATGTAACTCCTTTGGGTAAATAACATGTTAAGACAATTGTTGGATTGTACAGTAAATGTATGCTTGGTAATACAAAACTGCCAAACCGTCTTCCAAAGTGGTTTTTACCTACCAGAAATTAATGACTCTTCCTACTGTTCCCCTTTATTAGCATTTGATATTGTCAGTTTACTGAAAACCTACCAGAAATTAATGACTCTTCCTACTGTTCCCCTTTATTAGCATTTGATATTGTCAGTTTACTGAATTTTGGCCAGGTGTGTAGTAGTATATCCTTGCTGTTTTCCTGATGACAGATATGGAGCACCTTTTCATATCTGTATTTGACATTTGTAGACAAGGGAGCCTAGTGGGCTGCCGTCAATGGGGTCACACAGAGTTGGGCACAACTGAAGGGACTTAGCAGCAGCATATTGTCCTTCAGATGAGGTCTTTGCCCAATTTTTAATCAGGCTGTTCATTTTCTCATTTTTGAGTTTTAAGAGCTTTGTGTATTCTGGATTACAGTCCTTTATCAGATATGTGTTTTTCAAGTGCTTTCTCCCATTCTGTGTTTTAGAAGAATAGGAGTATGTAATTTTAATGAAGTCCAAGTTTTATTCAGAAAATTGAATCTGTATAGGAAAAAACCTCAGAAAATTTTCCAGAATGAAGAAACAAATAAAAGATGAAATGAAAGACAGCAGATTAAAAGAACTGAACATAGAGATTCAACCTATAAAAATTCATAGTCCTCAAGACTGCAGTGTCAATCTCTACCTGATAGTTTTCAGCAGGCTAGCCTTCTTTGGTTCTTCTACAAGCCCAATCACATAAGTCAATTCCTTGAAATGAAAATCACATGTGTTGTGTGTGTGTGTGCATGCATGTGTGTGTGTGTCTGTGTATACTGAATGATATGCTGGGGAATCTAGAATATAGCACATATGACCAGAGTCAATGCTTGCTCAACAAAGAACTGTGAAAATATTAGTCTTACATCCCTGGCCAAGCTTTTGACTTCACAAGCCAGAGGTAAAGGCTAAGGCACAGTGGTAGGTGGTATCATGACACATTCAAAGGGCTGTCCCAAATACAGTCTTTACAAAAGGTGCTTGAGAAACTCAATAAATGATGCGCGGCTATAGACCTCAAGAAGCAAAGAAGCAAACCCTGGGAAAGAGGCACAATATGATGTTCAAAGTTGCCACATTACCATATTCAAAATGTCCACTGTTCCATAAAACTGCAGTGCACACAAAGATACAGGAAGATATAGCCTGTTATAGATATAGATATAGCCTGATATAGAAACTGTGAGAAACCGAAACTGAGGAACCTATACAAAGAACTTAAATCAATTGTCATAAATAAGCTCAAAGAGCTGAAAGAAATCACAGACCAAGAATAAAGGAGAAAGATGAATTCACAAATTAAGAATATCAATAAGATATTGGTACATTGGGACAAGGGAATCACAAAGAAATAATGGAACAGAACACTCTATTGTTGTTTAGTCACTAAGTTGCATCTGACTCTTTTGCAACTATAGACCGCCAATCCTATGTCCATGGGATTTTCCGGGTAAGAATATTGGACTGGGTTGTCATTTCCTTCTCCAAAGGATCTTCCCAGCCCAGGGATCAAGCCTGCATCTCCTGCATTGGCAGGCGAATTCTTTACCATTAAGCCACCAGGGAAGCCCCAAAAACTAAAATGAAAAAAGCGCCGAAGGTTTCAAAGTATACCTAAAGAACAGAATAGGCAAAAGAAAGAATTTCTTAACTTGAAAGTAAGACGAGTGAAATTACACATCAGAGCTGCAGAATGAAAACCAACAAAAATAAACACAGCTTAAGTTTAACAATATACAGCAACTAAACTTAACCAACCTATAGAAGACTCTACCCAATAATGACTGAATACGCAGTCTTTTATGTTAGCCACAGAACAAGTTTTCCCTAAATTTAAAAACAATGAAAACAACCTCTCTAACCAAGCTGGAAGAAAGTTACAAATCAAAAGCAAAAGGAAAACTGGAAATTCACAAATATGTGACATTAAACATAGCATTTCAAACAATCACCATGTCACAAATATGTGGAATTAAAGAATAAACTCTTAACAGTCAACATCACATTAACAGAATGAAAGGGGGAGAAACAACACGACCATCTCAACTGATACAGAAGAAACAGCTGCCAAATTCAATACCCTTTCATGATAGAAAACATACAGGGAACTAGGAGTAGAAGGGACTTTCCAAATATGATAAAGGGCATTTGCAAAACACTGCACTCGGGGACAAAAGACTGAATGTTTTTCTTCTAATATCTGAAACAAAAAATGGATGCCTACAGTCAACACTGTATTGAAAGATTTAACCAAAGCAATTAGGCAAGAAAAAGAAACTGAAAACTAACCAAAGCAATTAGGCAAGAAAAAGAAACTGAAAACTTCTAAGCTGTAGAAGAAATAAAACTCTATTCACAGACATAATCTTATATATAGAAAATTCTGAAGAAATCACAGAATAGTACTAGAAATGATAAATTCAGGAAAATTTCAGAGTACAGATCAACATATATAAACCAGTAATTATCAACCCAAAATAAAAGAAAGCAGTTCTAGTTACAATACCAATACAATCTCCATCAACATTCCAATGGCTTTTGCAGAAATGAAAAGTCAGCCTAAAAGGAAATGAAATTGCAAGAGGCCCCAAAAAGCCAAACAAAAGAAACAAGAAAAAAATTGACCTCACATTATCTGATTTAAAAAATTACAACAAAACTATATTAATCAAAACACTGTGATACTGATATTAGACACATAAATCATTGGAATAAAATTCAGAGTCCAAAAATAAACCCATATATATATGATCAATTAATTTTTCAAAAAGATACCAAATATCTTCAATAAATGGGCTGGGAAAACTGAAGTTTATGTGCAAAATTTGGACTACTATCTTATTTACTTTGGCTGCATCATGAGGCATGTGGGATGTTAGTTCCCTGACCAGGGATCAAACCCACTCCCTCTGCGTTGGAAGCGTTAAATCTTAACCACTGGACCACCAGGGAAGTACTTGGACTACTATCTTAAATGATATATTAAAATTAACTAAAAAAAATTAACTAAAAATGTATTAAAGACCTATGTATAAGAGCTAAAACTATACCAGAAGAAAATATGAGGGTAAATCTTCATGATCTTCGATTTGACAATATTTTTGTGACACCAAAAGCACAAGTAACAAAAGAAAAAATTATGTTATACTACTATTAAAAACTGTTGTGTATCACAGATATTGCCTTAAAAATTAAAAAACAATCAAAAAATAGAAAATATTTACAAACTGTGTATCAGATAAGGGTCTAGTATCCAGACTGTATTGAGAACTCTTGCTATTCAACAACTAGAAGACAAACAACTCAATTATAAAATGAGCAGAGGACACAAACAGACGTTTCTCCAAAGAAGATATACAAATGGCCAACAAGTATACGAAAAGATTATCAAAATCACTGATCAGCAGTAAAAGGCAGATCAAAACCACAATGAGATATTACTTCACAACCCTCTAGGTTGGTCGTAACAAAACAACTGAAAAGGAGGTGGTGTTTGTAAGGATAAAGAAAAAGGAGAATCCTGGTCCATTACTGGTGAAAATACAAAATGGTACAGTTGCTGTCAAACACAGTTTGGTGGTTCCTCAAAAAGCTGAAGATAGAATTACCATATGACCCAACAATTCCACTCCTAGGTATATACCGAGAAATGAAAGCATGTGTCGACACAAAAACATGTATATGAACATTCATATCAGCACTGTTCATAATAACCACAAAGTGGAAAAAACCCATATGTCATTTTAAATGATCAGTGCATTAACAAACTGTAGTATCCACATACAATGTAAAATTATGGTGCCTTGAAAAGAATGAAATTCCAACCATATGACGCTCTAGAAAAGGCAAATCTGTGGCGACAGTAAAAAGATGTACTACTACTTCGAAATAACATTCAGTTGCCTTTTCACTTATTTATTTGAATATTAAATTTCAGCAATCTAGAGTTATGATTTGCTTAAGCTTTCAATCTAATTTCTTTCCTTTAAGTCATATATGGACAATTATGTTAAATTAACACACATGTAAATAAATTTTTACTATTATAAACTATTCTGAAACAAATCTGAGTGGGCTTCCATTTCTCATGTTCTTCTGTGACACACTACAATTGTTGGTATCCTTTTCAGTTCATTTTATATACAGATAATGCTATATATGTTGTAAACATGGTGAAATATTCGGACAGTCTATTTCAAATCTAACAATTGCTATTTAAGGCAAAAGTCAGCAATACAGTGAGGCCTAATTAAATGAACCATTAAACGGAGCAAGGAGTATGTACTGGTCAAAGAACAGGAATTAAGTAAGAGTTTTAGGTATGTGTAGTTAAGTATTCCTATCAAAGTACATCTTTTCATAGAAGAATCAATAATCCCTTTTCTAATGTCAAATACTCAGTCAATAGCATCTAGAAAATGAGGAATGACCCGGGTATCTTGGGCTTTCTATGAAGACTTAGAACAATGCTGAGTAATTGAGCTCCTTTTTACTTATATATAAACTTTATATATA
>SJYQ01104662.1:128921-190748 GCA_006410935.1 Redunca redunca | reverse complement strand
CGTTAAAGCAATGTGAGATATAGCTTTTAAGATTTGAAAGTTCTAAATATTAATACCATTTTCCTTTACAAAAACTTTTATTATATTTATTCTTTATATTTAACAAATTGAACCAAAGCGGAACAAAGTATTTGAAAAAGTGACATTTTCCAAGAACGTGCATGTATAAGTGAAACACAAAATAGCAAAGACATTTTAAATCTACCACAAATTGCAAGAAGCATGGAAACACTTATTTTTAAATGGGAAAAAGCTGCACAACCTTCAACATGTGTTACTGAATCTAATCCTTTAAATATAAGAGGAAAAATTTTGATAATATTACATTATTTGTATTCTTATTCTGCTCCTAAAGAACAAAAGCCAGTTGGTGGCGTTTATTTATTAAGTAATTAAAAAGAAAAAGCCAAGTAAATGGAAACTTAACCATATTAAAGGCTAAAGTTTTGATTAGCCTAGTTAATAATAACATTTTTTCTTCTGCCAAGTTCAGAATAAACACTAGATAATTAAGCCTTCCAACACTACTACAAGTTGAGAGAGTGGTATTAATGATGCTTTTACATGGAGTGGTACCCAGGCAAGGAGTAAGTCTCCACACAAAAACAGGAAGCAATGTAAAATTTGGCTTGGACTCAGACGCTCTTCAATAGGGTCACACACTAAATAAGAAGCAAAGACGTAACACCCTATATATATTTTTTAAGTAAGTTTCTATTGTTTGCAATTAAGTACAAAGATCAGTTAGAAATATCCTACCTTCAGGGAGACTTCAAAAACAATTAACTGGTTTGCTTTTAAGGACAGAAAATAAAGTTTTAACACAAGGAAATATGTTTAATATACCACCATGGAAAAAAGTGCAGTGGAAATTCAAACTATAGAAGAGATGTTACAGGGAACAAAAAAGTCTGCAGATCAGTTCATATATCCATATACAAACAATGTAAACATTATATAATTTACACACTTATGACACTGTTTTTCATTTATGCCTAAACAATTTTTGTCCACTAAACACTATTCCTAAATACAATACTTAAAATTTTGTTTAGGAAAAATTTTCAAAAACTTTATATAGTGTGGTAGAGATCAGCAAATTTATATCCCAAATCCAACCCCCACTGCCAGTTTCACTAGAATACAGCCACATCCATTTATTTATTTGCTATGGCTAAGTTGAGTAGTTGCCACAGAAATTATATGGTTCTCTGAGTGCTTCCTATACAGAAAAAAAAAATCTTTACTGACCCCTGTAACATAGTTCTCCAGTTCTAGTGTGACTGAGTTGTTTTACACTCTCTTTCTCAGGGTCTTTTAAGTATACACCTCAGTTGAGAACAAACATAAGGTGAGCCTGAGTTCCTGAAATATAGAACTCTACAATGATATATTTTGGGATTAACCATTTTGATGCCTGACATTTCCTCCACTGCATTACTTCGCTTTTCTCTATTTGGGAACTATACAAATATTCTAACTTTATTCCCATTTTGTCCAAGCTCTCATTTTATTCAGCTTTCTACCCAGTCTTCCTTCTCTACTTTCCCTTCCTTTTGTCAGTTCTGTGATGAATTTGTCAGGCTTTTTCCTTCTGTTTCTTCCTGTAGGTCATATCTTTCATATTATCTCACCCTGTTTTCCCTAAGTTCTTTTATTTCTGCTTTGTGCTCATTCTTTATAGAAATGATTGTGAAATATCTATTTGCAATTATGAACTACTCCACGGCAACATTATTCTATTGATTGGTCTTCACTTGCCAATAACTCTTCATTAAGGTACTTTCCATTTGTACATTTCATGTTAAGTTTCCCAAGATCACTAGAGTTGGACTCTTTGCAACCCCACGGACTCTAGCCTGCCAGGCTCTTCTGTCCGTGGGATTCTCCAGGCAAGAATACTGGAATGGGTAGCCATTCCTTTCTCCAGGGGAATCTTCCCAACCCAGGAATTCAACCCAGGTCTCCTGTGCTGCTGGCAGATTCTTTATCATCTGAGCCACAAGGGAAGACCAAAGTTGTTCCTAACACTGCTTATTATCTTTATCATACCATAAGATCTGTAGTAATGCCCTTTCATTCACACCTGATATTTATAATTTGTATGTTCTATTTTTCTTGATTGTCATGCTAAAAGGTTATCAATTATATTGATATTTTCAAAAAACTAGTTTTTGACTTAACTGATTTTCTGTTGTTTGTCCATTTCTTTTCATTAATTTCCATTTGTCATTTCCTTCCTTTTATTTATTTTAGGTAAACTTGCTCCTCTTTTTTTAGATGCTTAAGGTGAAAGGTTTAGACGTTTCTTCATTCCAAACATGAGCATTTAGTGCTATAAATATCCCCATCCCTTCTTTAGTTACATCCCATATGCTGTGTTTTTTCATTCCTTCAGATCAAAATCTGCTCTATTTTCTCCTGATCTCTGTTTGACCGTTTTTAAATTTCTAAACGTTGTACAGGTTTTACAGACACATGTTTATTACTGAAGTCTAACTTAATTGCACTGTGGTTATAAAAGATACTTTGAGACTTGCTGTAACACCCAGCATATGATCAGTCTTGGTCAATGTTGCATGTGGATATAGTATTCTACATATATCAGGTGAGTCAAACTGATGTTGTACTAAAAGTTGATGCCTTCTATATTCTGACTGATTTCCTATCTCCTAGTTCCACCATTTACTAAAAGAGGATTGCTCATTTCTAACTTTAATTGTTTCTCTATTTTCCTTTCAGCTGTAATATTGGTTCATCTATTTTAAAACATAATTGAAAAGTCATTTTTTTAAAAGACTGAACATATTCAAGGAAGAACAAATAAATATATACCAGTCATTGCCACTAAAGAAATAAATATTAAATAATAAAATATTCATTACACATGAAGAGGTATTTTTATAGTATATAGTGTGTTAGTCATTCAGTAGTATCTGACTCTATGTGACACTATGGACTATACCGGCCAGGCTCCTCTGTCCATGGAAATCTGCAGACAATAATACTGGAGTGGGTTTACATTCCCTTCTCCAGGGTATCTTTCTGACCAGGGATCGAACCAGGGTCTCCCACACTGCAGGCAGATTCTTTACCATCTGAGCTGCCGAGGAGGCCCATTTTATACCATTTAATGGGTAAGTTTAGAGACCGGAGAAGGCAATGGCAACCCACTCCAGTACTCTTGCCTGGAAAAATCCCATGGGCGGAGGAGCCTGGTAAGCTGCAGTCCGTGGGGTCACGAAGAGTCGGACACGACTGAGCGACTTCATTTTCACTTTTCACTTTCATGCATTGGAGAAGGAACTGGCAACCGACTCCAGTGTTCTTTCTCCCCCAGGGACAGGGGAGCCTGGTGGGCTGCCGTCTATGGGATCGCACAGAGTCGGACACGACTGAAGCGACTTAGCAGCAACAGCAGGAGCAGCAAATTTAGAGACAGAGGGGTAAGAATCTAAGGCAACTACAAATAAACTGGATTAAAGTTCTAGTCACGTAGGAGGTATGGTACTCTGCTGGAAATAAAAGAGCTTTAAACAAAGTTAGAATATTTGGAACAGCTAATTTGTCAACTTCTATTACATCTATTTATTTAATATACCATCCAAATCTAAATAGTTGAACTATTCTGACATCTGTTAAGAAAAGAAAATTTTTCAGTAGGTAGAAAGCTAAAGCTTTCAAGAATAGAGCAAAATCTTCCAAATCTCCAAGAGATCATCAGATCTCTTTTCCCAATAACACAAGGGACAAATTTGTCAACCTGGCAAACATCTTTTCAAAACTCAAAATCTGAGGATATACCACTTCTCCCAAAAAAATCAATAAAAATTAGAACATTTTAAAGCCTCTCAACTGGTTTTAACCAGACTAAAGAGGTACGGGTGAAATATATCCTAAGTACCATTCTACATAACATGATAAATTTGGAAAACTCAGCAGTGGCCACAGGACTGGAAAAGATCAGTTTTCTTTCCAATTCCAAAGAAAGGCAATGCCAAAGAATGCTCAAAGTATCGTACAATTGCGCTCATCTCACACACTAGTAAAGTGATGCTTAAAATTCTCCAAGCCAGGTTTCAGCAATACATGAACTATGAACTTCCAGATGTTCAAGCTGGTTTTAGAAAACACAGAGGAACCAGAGATCCAATTGCCAACATCCTCTGGATCATTGAAAAAGGAAGAGAGTTCCAGAAAAACATCTATTTCTGCTATGCCAAAGGCTTTGACTGTGTGGATCACAAGAAACTGGAAAATTCTGAAAGAGACGGGAATACCAGACCACCTGACCTGCCTCTTGAGAAATCTGTATGCAGGTCAGGAAGCAGCAGTTAGAACTGGACATGGAACAACAGACTGGTTCCAAATAGGAAAAGGAGTACATCGAGGCTGCATATTGTCACCCTGCTTATTTAACTTCTATGCAGAGTACATCATGAGAAACGCTGGGCTGGAGGAAGCAAAGCTGGAATCCAGATTGCCAGGAGAAATATCAATAACCTCAGATACGCAGATGACACCACCCTTATGGCAGAAAGTGAAGAGGAACTAAAAAGCCTCTTGCTGAAAGTGAAAGAGGAGAGTGAAAAAGTTGACTTAAAGCTCAACATTCAGAAAACAGAGATCGTGGCATCCGGTCCCATCACTTCATGGGAAATAGATGGGGAAACAGTGGCTGACTTTATTTTTCTGGGCTCCAAAATCACTGCAGATGGTGATTGCAGCCATGAAATTAAAAAACATTTACTCCTTGGAAGGAAAGTTATAACCAACCTAGATAGCATATTCAAAAGCAGAGACATTACTTTGTCAACAAAGGTCTGTCTAGTCAAGGATATGGTTTTTCCAGTGGTCACGTATGGATGTTAGAGTTGGACTATAAAGAAAGCTGAGTGCTGAAGAATTGATGCTTTTGAACTTTGCTGTTGGAGAAGACTCTTAGAGTCCCTTGGACTGCAAGGAGATCCAACCAGTCCATCCCAAAGGAGATCAGACCTGGGTGTTCATTGGAAGGACTGATGTTGAAGCTGAAACTCCAACATTTCGGCCACCTGATGTGAAGAGCTGACTCACTGGAAAAGACATTGATGCTGGGAAAGATTGAGGGCAGGAGGAGAAGGGGACAACAGAGGATGAGATGGTTGGATGGCATTGCCGACTCAATGGACATGGGTTTGCATGCACTCCGGAAGTTGGTGATGGACAGGGAGGCCTGGCGGGCTGCGGTTCATAGGGTCGTAAAGAGTCGGACACGACTGAGCAACTGAACTAAACTGATAAACTGATAACATGATCTAACACGAAGTAGTACATAACTATGCTGAGGTTACAAAAACTAAAACCTTAACACATAGAAAACACTGCATTTCAAACTCCAAAAATAATATATGACAATTCATAATAATACCCATGTGAGATATTTATAAATAACAATGTACCATATTAATAAATTCCAACTAGTCCAAGGACAATGACAATAACATTTAAAACATATAATGAATTTCTCTAACAAATAAGGAAAAGAACTGTCCATTATTTCTGCCAAAATATTTTCCATGATTCTTTAAAATCATTTGGAGATATTAAAAAATTCTTAATGAAGGAATACAAACAAAGGTACTAAACAAATCTAGTAAATGTCATCTATACATTTCATGAACTTACATGCCCTTTCACTCAAAAGAACTAGAAAACTTCTAAAAGGCAGAAAATACACTTTACCAGTGCACACTGAACATAACACTACTTGTTAAAGGAATCTATTAAAAATTAAGAAAAGAATATTAACTACTTGCTATCAATTAACAATGCTCTACGATTCTATGATACTATAATAGTGTATACATGTTTATCCAAAACCACAGANTTAACTACTTGCTATCAATTAACAATGCTCTATGATTCTATGATACTATAATAGTGTATACATGTTTATCCAAAACCACAGAACATAGGTTTGTCCAAATATATATTTATATAAATATATATATAGTATAATGCATTACTGAACAAACTCGAGAGATACTTGGTAAAATTCCATTTATGAAGATATGAAAATGTTTGATACTCTACCTTTTGACTCACTTTTCTAAAAGAAAGTGCCACGCTGTGGCTGCTCTGTAATTTTTATTATTGTGCATTTGATAAGTACCAGCCATGTTATNNNNTGTTATAAAGATAATGTAATATATTATTTCCTTTAACCCTTATGTGATCTATTTATAGAGGAAAGTTTTTCATTAAGCCTTTTCAACAATGAATGATCATAGGAAAATGTTTCTATCAACAGCAAAGACTTCAAATATTGAACAGTTAATGTTTTAAATTTATCATATTAATTTACTAATGGATTAGGAAAATGATTTACAAAAACAGGATATAAAGAAAACAAAGACTGAAACCTTTAAACATGGCTCACTAGGATCAAGTTTCCAAAAAATCAAACAGAAAACAAACATATCTGCCTCTGGTATCCACATAGTAAATATTATAAGTAGTCATAATTACAGTATAAGTGGGGCTTCCCTGGTAGCTCAGACAGTAACCGTCTGCCTACAATGCGGGAGACCCGGGTTCAATCCCTGGGTCAGGAAGATCCCCTGGAGAAGGAAATGGCAACCCACTCCAGTACTATCGCCTGGAAATTCCATGGACTGAGGATCCTGGTAGGCTACAGTCCATGGGGTCGCAAAGAGTCGGACACAACTGAGTGACTTCACAGTGTAAGTGTTATGCTGTATTCTTTTAAATTAATCATTCAGGATACTAAAATCTTACTTTGGGTATGGAACAGGGAAGGACTGGGAGTTTGGGATTAGCAGATGCAAGCTATTATACACAGGATGTATAAAGAAGGTCCTATAGAGCACAGGGAACTATATTCAACATTCTGTGATAAATCATGATGGAAAAGAAATATTCATGTGAATAAACTTGTAGCACAGCAGAAATTAACACAACATTGTAAATCTGCTACACTTCAATAAAATTTTAAAAAAATAAAATCTTACTTTGTAAATCTCAATGTAGAAGAAAATCAGTTTTTCTTGATAACAGCAGAAATGTTAAAAAATTACTTACTATTTTATAAATTTTGAAGATATATGAACGTGGGGAATCTAAATTCTACTATGATCTTTTTTTTTTTCCTTTTCATGGACAACATAAGGTAAACCATTGGCAAAGGGATACCAAAAAACAGAGGAAAAAGGGTAATTTAAAAATTAAAATTTTACTTAATGATTAAGAAATGGATTATAAGACAGTTTCCTAAAGAAAGAAGTTAATTTTGAGTCATGATATTATAAAGAAACTTTGAATACTAGAAAAATACACTTAGAAAAATTTGTGTGTTCTTTAAGGTACAAGCAGTAACACTCCAACAAAACAAAGCAAAATCTTGCTTAAATTTATTTCCTCATAAAGCAAGCTAATTTGTTAAATGCTTATCTGTCATGATAAAGTATACAAAATCATTCTTCATATCAACAAATATAACTATAGTTTAACTGAAAAACATAAGATACTTGAAATGAGAACACTATATACATAGTGTTATATATTATACACACACACACACACTTTCAGAGGACAACTATATTGTTCAATTCTAATTTGACTTACTAAAACACAAGAAAGTCATTATTTGTACACTATAGAGTATGTTTGTTTGAAACCTATGAAGAATAGTCACAATCTGTAATACCTGATAAAGCCATAAGATTGTCCTTCCTGTTCCTATGGTTTCAGGTTTAGAAAATAAGCAGATGACGCTTTACATACTTATAATAACATGCAAAGTTATTTTATAGTGAAAGTGAAAGTGAAGTCGCTCAGTCATGTCCGACTCTTTGCAACCCCATGGACTGTAGCCTACCAGGCTCCTCTGTCCATGGGATTTTTCAGGCAATAGTACTGGAGTGGGTTGCCATTTCCTTCTCTAGGGGATCTTCTCGACCCACGGATTGAACCCAGGTCTCCCCCATTGTAGACACACACTTTACCATCTGAGCCACCAGGGAAGTCCGAATAAACTAAATTGCAACACCACCAAATGCCTAAGATATAGATATGGTTAAAAATTAAGTCATTTTCCATTATTTCTTATGAAAGATTGCCTTTTTTTTAGTAGTTAGAAGAAAAATGTTTTTCTAATTTGCCTGCTCTTATCAAGGGAGGTGGAAGCAGGAGTGGTCGAGAGGGATCGTGAAACAAACCAAAGCTGTGACATACACAGATTACACCCAAAGAGGTTAATCATAAATTTCAAACAATATCTTAGACGTGAAACGTATAACTGCCTTCCACTAATTAAAAAGTTGTTATAGATATAGACATCTATAGGGAAGAAAGTGAAAATAAATTATTTGTAATATAATTGTGAAACTCTGGTAATTCAGAGGAACAATCCTTAGTCACAGTTCACAAAGAAAACTACTATGTGAATGGCCACAGATGCACTTATACAAAATACAAAATACTAAGGCTATATTGGAGCAATTTGTAACCACAGCTTAACTACAGCAAGATGTGAATTTTTGATCCAACCTTGTAAGAAACCTTAGATTTAGATTTCATTATGAGGAATAAAAATGTCCTTATTGCCCAGGATCAAGAAAACTAATAATATGCTACCTTCACAAATTAACGATATTCTACACAATACCTAAATAAAAGACTGCCAAGATAAATTTCTTCCCAAGTGAAACCATGAATATATTTGCATTACAGAACAACAGTGCAATTAGATTTTTCAAAAATTATATAAAAGATATTTAAGAAGACTAGGAGACAAAAGTTAGCACAGACATTCATATGACACAAAGATAGACTAATCGAAAGTTAGATTCTTTCAGAATACACAAAATACAAGGTCAAAGTATTTATCCTGTATATAGTATAGCAACACAGATTTTTAAAGAAAAGGATGAAAAGCAGGTGGTGACAGATGAATGGAACCAAGTAAAGCTTCAGAGAAATTAAAGGGAAGTATCTCTAAGGTTCTGGTCCGAGCTAAAAATGGAAATTGGAAATTCCCATTTCAGCTTCCAGGATTAAGCAGTTTAATAGCCATCAGTCTGATGCTCCAAAAGTTTATAAGCCTCCAAAAGGCTTTATTTTGAAAAGCATACTTTAAGATCTAACTTCTCCTAAGAAATGGGCAGAATGTTTCTTCTCACTTATCAAAAATAACTTCTTTACATTTTGAACCTAGATTTTTAAATAAAGGAGAGACTTAAAAAAAAAAAAAAAAAGACCATACCCCGGGCAAGCCTCAGTTCACTGGATCTATGTCACATTGATTTATAACAGTTATTTCTTAAGGAGAAAAAAGCACACACAGATGCAAACAATTACTCTATTTTTGTAGGCAACAAGTGAGGTGGGTGGTAACTGAGAAATTTTTTTAAAATCCTGTCACAATATTCTGCTTTTTCTTAAGAAACCCTCCTCACACAACAAACGTTTGCCACATCAGAGAATTTCCAGGGCCCGAAGCACCACTTTGATTCCAGACCGCTGCAGGCATTAGCAGGAGGTAATTAGGGTAAAAAGTTCAGCCACAGTTCCATGTCTAGAGTCCTGCCAGAAATAAATTTCCTCTCTATTCACTGGTTTCTACTGTACCCTCCCTAAGAATCATATTGAAAACACATTTATCTTTGTGGAGTTTGTTCCTCTTCTAATTAACGTTATGGCGTTTACAGTGTTTAATAATTTAAAACGTCCCCCCATCGCAGCAGTTTTTAACAGTGGAGGGGTGCATTATCATTTTTCCTATACTGCGGCTTCACTGGACAGTGACTCACAGAAGTATGCAGTACAGCTGTTTTCATCAAGCTCTCTGGCCATCATAAACTTTACTTTTATTTCCTTGTTTGAAAAGGTGCATGGACGAAACTGACAACAGATGCGTTCAGTATGTTCGTTGAAATTTTTCAGGGAAATGAAGACTAATAAGGGAATATATGTTACTTTAACACAAATTTATTATATTTCATTATTTCCACAGAGATAAATAAAAACTGTTACACTTAAATAAGTCATAAAACCTAAATATATCACACATTTAAACACTTTAAACTTTAAGGAGGGAAGTTCAAAAGGGAGGGGATGTACGTATACCTATGGCTCACTCATGTTGCAGTTTGACAGAAAAGAACAAAATTCTGTAAAGCAATTATCCTTCAATTAAAAAATAAATTTTAAAATATATTTTTTAAAAAATTAAAAGAGGACACTCCAAAAGGGACACTCAAAATTCTGTCTCTTGTTCATTCCTATCCACCCACAAGCACATTGATCCACCCCCACACCAGGAGGCTCTAATTAACATGCCCGTTATTGTATAATAATAACTGTTTTAACCTTTGGATACTGTGTTTGAAAAATAAGATGTTAATAAAATTACTTGAATGCCAAGAAAAAAGACTTGTTATACTAAAAGTTACTAACAAAGACAAAATCATTTAGCATTAAGATATAACAGATTCAAAATACTTTAAAAAAAAAATCTTGCTTCTAGGATAATATACTGTTTGTGACAACTACTTTTAGGCCAGATTTATTTTTTTAAATACCAGTAATCTGCTTCTAAACATAAAATAATACTTCAAGTCATCTGTAATTTTAAGTTTCTCGGCAGAGTGTAAGTTCAAAGGAGTTTTTGTATATTGCTCCTCCATATCCACAGGTATTTTCAGCTTTACAAACTGAAATAAAGAAGAAAATTGTGGCGCTCTGTAATATCTCACACAGAATATAAATCCAGGATCTTATCACATTAAAAAAAAAATTAACCAATCTGCTCTATCATTTTACTTTCCCACACTATTCAGGACTTCCTATTTGTCCATCCTTCCCTGCCCCCCATCGTGATATGGATGGCTTCAAGAACTTCTGCCATCTTTGAGGGAAGTTTTCCAACTAGACTTATAGAACAATACCATGCTTTGTACCATTACAGGTGGATTTACATTTCTCGAACATTATAGATCTGTTTAAACGTATTCTGTAATTGGAATTAAACTAGGAAAATAAATTAAGAAACAGAAGAATTTTTAAATGAATACCAAAGGAGAAAAAGCAAACCTTAAGATTTAAATTCTAATTTTTTCTTTTTAAAATTTATTTAATTGGCGGAAAATTGCTTTACAGTGTTGTGTTGGTTTCCACCATTAAACAACCCAAATCAGCCATAATTATACATATATCCCGTCTCCATATACTGACATTAAGTAAAGGTTCATAAAACAATAAAATCCTAGCTTTTCATTGCATTTACATAACCGGGTATCATATATAAGTCATATACCAATGATGAAGCAATTTTCTATATAATATTGAAACCAAAAGAATATAAATGCTTTCCTTTATGGTGAGTACATATTATATTCTAATTAGGGAATATCTGCCCACCTTAAAATCATGAGGATATCTTCTTCATCTTCAAAATATTTTGTTCCTTTTTTCTCTGACCTTTAAGCCTACAATACATCTTAAGTTGATTTTTGCATGATATGTGACAGGAAACAAGTTCCTTCATTTTCCATATGAATACCCAAATGACCCAAAACCATACATAAATCACCTCTGTACTACAGAGCCATTTTTTATTATAAAAATATGTGAATCTGTTTCTGGACTCCCTAGATAGCCCACTAATCTAATGGTCTCCCCTTATGCCAATGCACCTTGCTTCATAAATATCAAGTAGTATAACCCTATCAACACTGTTCTTTAAAACTATCTGGGCTATTCCTGGGCCTCTGTATTGAAAACCATGTGCATTCTGGAGTCAGATTCATGACCTTGAGGTAAACAGAATATAAGATATACTAATCCTACAAGCATGGATAGGGCATGTATTAAATCTACTCCAACAAATGAGTAAGAAAAGGTCATTTAACACAAAAGACAAATAGTTGGTCATGCACTTCAGAGGATGCTGAAATAGATTTAAATATATATAAAAATATTCAAATTCCATAGCTGTCAGTAAAATTAAAACAAAAACCACCTGAGATGCCAATGCATATTCACCAAGATGGCTAAAATGAAGACTATCAATGCCAAGCTCTCACACAAAGTACTGCAACTGGAAGGCTTATGAAGGTAACTGGTATAACCACTTTAGAAACCTGATTGGTAATATCAAGCAAAGCATAACTTATGACCATGCTATCCACTACTAGGCACATATACCACAGAGAAATAGACACCAAAAATTGTACACACATATATACAAATACTCATATCAGCAATGTTCACTACAGCCCAAAACAGCAAATTATCCAAACATCCATCAACACAGAACACTGCCCTAACATTCTCTAATCACATTCTCTAGTATTTTTTACACATCACTTGCCACCATAATATATATTTTATTTATTTGTTTCTCTCTCCCTCCTAGAAAGTCAGCTCAGTCAGTACATAGATCTTTTGTCTCCTTAGATCCAAGTGGCTCAACCTTAGCACTATTGACATTACAGGCTGGAAAATTCTTTGTCATCAGGAGTTGATCTGTACTTTATAGGATGTTTAGCAGCAACCTTGATTCTACCATAACACTAGCACATCCCAGTTCCTAGATATGACATCCAAAAGTGCCCCAGGCATTGGCAAGTGTCCCCTGGGGGTCAAAACCACCCCTCTCAACTCCTCACCTCAAAGCCACTGCCTTGGATTACTACTGTACTAGAAAAGCAGCTGAAATATAGTAGGGACCCACAGTGTAAGTACCCATAAACATTTCTTGAAAGAATAATAAAATTCCTTCTTAGAAAAACAAGGGGGAAAAACATTAAAGCACTTTCTGAGATAGCAGCATAGGTAATCTATAGCAAATATTTTAAAATCATAAACACAGGAATGATTTATGCAGTAGCAAACAAGGATTCCTTACACCTTACAGAGGCATGCAGTAATGAATTCTTTATCAATTAATTAGCTTACTCTTTGACAATAACATATTTAAGTTTTAGTTAAAGCAAATTATCTTTCTCAATTCCCAGTACTTTGATTCAAGAAATAGAACTATGAGATTTAGCAAGATTTTTATTCTGCTAAATACCATACAATTACATCACCAAACTATTTCCACCAGAATTGTGAAATAAAACTTGATTTGAAAACTAACTTGGTTCTTCATAATGAATTACCTAGTTTTCAGCAACAGTTCTGTCTTTGGGATAAACACAACAGTGATCTCTTTTCAAGGCTTGTTCACTGTGCACATGCCCTGTTCCACCAGGAGGAAGCATGCCTGGACGGAATTCCACAGATGTTCTTTTCCTCTTGGTTTTCCTTTAATTTACAAATCTTGTAATCTAAGCCTGAAGTTGACTGAACCAACATTTAAACCAGTACAGCAATAGCAGCCAAAAACTCAATCTGTTTTCTATTTATATGTCAAGACTGCATCCTTTTGGTGGCTGAAAAAACTGTTGTTTTGAAATGATTACACAGAAAACTGCAACCCCTTTAGTTGTTTTGTGAACCAGTTCTAGAGTGAAAATGTTTCTTTTAAAGGGCCTTTAGTTTAAGATACAGAGCAGAAGAAAAAACAACTTTGCATTCAAGGTTCCCACCTTTTGTTTTGAACTACGTAATAAACAGTCACATTAAATGACATGACAGCAAAGTTATCTCCCCTCAAAAAAGATCTCAAGGATACTCGAAGAGACTTAGTATGTAGAAATGTGCTTCTTCTACTGAGGGCTGGAAGGAGCAGCAGGGGCACATTATAAAGAGGCATGAGGAAACTATTGTGGGTGGTGGACATGCTCATTACCTCCACCAGAACAATGGTTTCATGGGTGTGCACATACGTCAAAATTGATCATAACATACACTTTAAATATGTGCCATTTGTCATGTTTCAATTATACCTCAATAAAGATATAAATAACATGGGTTTTCTTGGGGAATATAAACAAATTACCATTTTCCAATGAACATAAAGGGCTCCAGTTCATCAGAGATACTAATAGACACAGTACTGGGTTAGGACATGAAGCCTACAAACCTGTAGCACAAACTCTGGACAAACTGGGCACAGCCACGTGCTTCCAACAGTCATACAGACAACACTTCCAATTCATGTATAAATATATATTATGTATATATTTCTTTACATATATATGAAAAGAAATTCCTAGTAAAGAGTTTTCCTTGGGTGCCCTTACTATCTTTCTAACCAAGTAATACAAGGTGCATCTAATAAGGGCCTGACATTCTACTAAACACCTGAAAATACTGCCTTATTTAATCCTCACAAAGGCATAGCATAGGAGTTGTAAATGAACACCATCTTACACTTATGGAAACTGAGACTGAGATCTATTGAATAATTTCAGTCTAATAATTCATATCTAGGTCTGTGTGATCCCAATTCTCTGTTCTTTCCATTATCCTATACTTATCCATGGATTCAGGGGTATCAGTCAGTATTACACGGTATCAACCTTAGGCTAAATGCATATGCAAATATTAGAGAGCCCAAAATGAAAATCAGATCCATTAAACATAAACATCACTATAGGTAGAGTTCCTGTTAGATTAGCACTACAGAAGCTGCCACTGAAGGCCCACTATCACCCAGGATATCAGAATGTCAAAATCTGTCACTTGTCAAAACTAAAATTTCCAGGCTAACAGCTCTGGATTGATAAATCTATAGATATGTACAAGTAATAAGAAACCATGATGGTTTTCCACTCAGAGGTAGTCAGAAATATACACCTTTAAGCCCAAAGCAAGGTAAGAACAACTTTGCTATTGCTGTTTAGTTGCTAACTTGTGTCCAGTTCTTTTGCAACCCCACAGACTACAGCCCGCTAGGTTCCTCAGTCCACAGGATTTCCCAGGCAAGAGTACTGGAGTGGATTGCCATCTCCTTCTCTAAGGGATCTCCTGAGCCAGGGATCCAATCTGCATCGCCTGCATTGCAGGTGGATTCTTAACCACTGAGCCATCTAGGAAGCCGAGAACAAAGTCCAATAGAAAGACAAATTGAGCTATGTAATTTTAAATTTTCTAGTAGCCACATTAAAAACAAGAAATAAGTGAAATCAATTATAATACATTTAACATAATATATCCACAATATCAGCACTTTCATTGGCACCAACCATGTTTCAATTGCTCAACAGCCGAATCTGCTTGAACAGTACATGTAGAGACTGTCTAGCCAGGTAATAATTTAGGTGCATAAATCCTAAAGAGAAGTGGTAACACAAAAAACACATGCCAAAGAAAGAGTTATCACCATGTTCCCAATTCACTGTAATGACAGCATTTCAATACTTACTTTCTGAATAAAGGTTCAAAAATTGATGTGGATGCATTCCCCAAGAACATCTATTAAAATCAGGTAGAACCACAGAACAAGAATTAGATGTAGCTCTTTGCAACATGGCCACAGGAAATGCAAGCAGTAGTTAAATGAAAAGAGAGATGGTCCCATTTCAAATAAAATCTGTGGCCAATTTCTGTTCTCAACAAATTTCAAATCAGACAGTATAGGAAACAAACCTTTCACAAGTGCTTTCTTCTTCTTTGATTACATCATTCTCTGACACAAAAACTTAAAAAGCCAAAGAAGAAAGTTTTAGACCTGGTGGCAGCACACGATACCCTATTTAAAGCTTCAAGCGCTTCCCATTTGTGACTAATATTTTAAACAGTGTATATTAAATATGTGTATGAATATTCCATATTAAGGAATATGCATTAAGTAGGATAATATATATAATAAGGTAGCACCAATATTCATCATTAAATAAAACATGCCATAATATATTAATAAGAGGCAAGAAAAAGCAAGGTGCAGATGAGAACAATACAACCCAAATATTTTTACAAACGCATTTGTGCAAGTATATAACACCACGTGAGCTTCTCTGGTGGCTCATATGGTAAAGAATTGCAGGCAGCAATGCAGAAGACCCAGGTTCAATCCCTGGGTCAGGAAGATCCCCAGGAGAAGGGAACGGCAGCCCACTCCAGTATTCTTGCCTGAAGAATTCCATGGACAGAGGAGCCTGGCGGGCTACAGACCATGGGGTCCCAAAGGGTCAGACACAACTGAGCAACTAACACTTGACTTGAAAACACCAAACTCTGAATCTCCAAAGGTCTTTGGAAAACACGACCTATCAACAAATAGGCAAATGAATCACCCTGAAATCACACTACAGCATAAGTATGAAAGGGATAAGAAAGAAAAACTAAGAACTTTAAATAATATTTCCCTTATGGCAGAAAATGAAAAGGAACTAAAAAGCCTCTTCATGAAAGTGAAAGAGGAGAGTGAAAAAGTTGGCTTGAAGCTCAACATTCAGAAAACTGAGATCATGGCATCTGGTCACATCACTTCATGGGAAATAGGTGGGTAAACAGTGGAAACAGTGTCAGACTTTATTTTTTCGGGCTCCAAAATCACTGCAGATGGTGACTGCAGCCATGCAATTAAAAGACACTTACTCCTTGGAAGGAAAGTTATGACCAACCTAGTCAGCATAATTAAAAAGCAGAGATATTACTTTGCCAACAAAGGTCCATCTAGTTAAGGCTATGGTTTTTCCTGTGGTCATGTATGGATGTGAGAGTTGAACTGTGAAGAAAGCTGAGCACCGAAGAATTGATGCTTTTGAACTGTGGTGTTGGAGAAGACTCTTGAGAGTCCCTTGGACTGCAAGGAGATCCAACCAGTCCATTCTGAAGGAGATCAGCCCTGGGATTACTTTGGAAGGAATGATGCGAAAGCAGAAACTCCAGTACTGTGGCCACCTCATGCGAAGAGTTGACTCTTTGGAAAAGACCCTGATGCTGGGAGGGTTTGGGGGCAAGAGGAGAAGGGGACGACAGAGGATGAGATAGCTGGATGATATCACCAACTCGATGGACATGAGTTTGGGTAAACTCCAGGAGTTGGTGATGGACAGGGAGGCCTGGCGTGCTGCGATTCATGGAGTCGCAGAGTCGGACACCACTGAACGACTGAACTGAACTGAACTGACCGAGGAAGAGGAGCAGGGGGCAAAAAGGAGATCCTGATTCAATACCGGCAGAGCCGGAAATTTCCTGGTGGTCCAGTTGGATAGGACTCCACGCTTCCACTGCAGGAGGCATGGGTTCAACCAAAGAAGGTGCCTTCACTGCTCAGGGAGAGCAGAGGGGGATTACTTGCAAAACAAGGAGAGAATGCAATAGTCCTACGATGGTGGAGCATAGTTAAACCACCCAGGATTTGCTCTCAGAAGCAAAGGGGTCTCATCCTGAGTAGGGAAATGCCACAAACAGGTCCGAGATCAGTTGGCTCACACCCTTGGTTACTAATAAGTCAAATAGGGCGATGAGGGGCTTCCCCGGTGGTACGAGTGGTAAAGAATCTGCCTGCAAATGTAGGAGACACAGGTTAGATCCCTGGGTCAGGAAGATCCCCTGGAGGAGGAAATGGCAACCCACTCTAGTATTCTTGCCTGGAAAACTCCATGGACGGAGGAGCCTAGTGGCCTACCGCCACAGGTTTGCAAAGAATTGGACTATGACTGAGCACGCACACACACACAGGGGGATGAGGGTGTGTGCAGGACCAGAGATGCTTGCATGTTTTTCCTTAAGCTCTGTTCAGTTCAGTTCAGTCGCTCAGTCATGTCTGACTCTTTGAGACCCCATGAATTACAGCACGCCAGGCCTCCCTGTCCATCACCAACTCCCAGAGTTCACTCAGACTCACGTCCATAGAGTCAATGATACCATCCAGCTATCTCATCCTCTGTCGTCCCCTTCTCCTCCTGCCCCCAATCCTTCCCAGCATCAGGGTCTTTTCCAATGAGTCAACTCTTCGCATGAGGTGGCCAAAGTACTGGAGTTTCTGCTTTAGCATCATTCCTTCCAAAGAAATCCCAGGGCTGATCTCCTTCAGAATGGACTGGTTGGATCTCCTTGCAGTCCAAGGGACTCTCAAGAGTCTTCTCCAACACCACAGTTCAAAAGCATCAATTCTTCGGTGCTCAGCCTTCTTCACAGTCCAACTCTCACATCCATATGTGACCACGGGAAAAACCATAGCCTTGACTAGACGGACCTTAGTCGGCAAAGTAATGTTCTGCTTTTGAATGTACTATCCAGGTTGGTCATAACTTTTCTTCCAAGGAGTAAGCGTCTTTTAATTTCATGGCTGCAATCACCATCTGCAGTGATTTTGGAGCCCAGAAAAATAAAGTCTGACACCATTTCCACTGTTTCCCCATATATTTTCAATGAAGTGATGGGACCAAATGCCATGATCTTCATTTTCTGAATGTTGAGCTTTAGGCCAACTTTTTCACTCTCCTCTTTCACTTTCATCAAGAGGCTTTTTAGTTCCTCTTCACTTTCTGCCCTAAGGGTGGTGTCATCTGCATATCTGAGGTTATTGATATTTCTCCCGGCAATCTTGATTCCAGCTTGTGTTTCTTCCAGTCCAGCGTTTCTCATGATGTACTCTGCATATAAGTTAAATAAGCAGGGTGACAACTCTGTACTAATGATTATATAACAACCCAGTATCTAGCTCGAGGACATGTTTCTCCTTCTTAACAAGAACCTTCTGACTAATCCTGTTATCTTAAGATGTATGTGTGGGAGTGGGTCTTTCTATTGTTAATAACCAACTGAAAAAGTATGTAAGGCCTTGATAAGACTAGTGGGACAATCACTGCCCTCTTGTGATATCTATGTCAGAAGTTTTCTCTATTCCTTTTCACTTTAATAAAACTTTTGCTACAAGGAATTCTGAATGACTGAAGCCACACCTTTGGTCCCAAAGTGAAATTATCTCCTCCGGAGATCACAAATCTGACACCGTTCACCATAAGCTATCACAGAGAAAAACTGGTTCAGACAAAATAAAAACTAAAACCAGGAATACTACAAAACACACACATGTAGTGACTGTAAGCAAGAAACTACTACTTTAAAGTACTACATTAATGTAAAGTAGTACATTAAAAGTACTACTACATCATCCTTTTCAATAGGTATACAAAGGAACGGATAATATGGTTCATGCATCTACTGCTGTATGCCAAACCACTAGAAATCATACTGGCTTAGGACAATAAAAAAGGTACTGCTTGCTCAGTCATGTCCAATTCTTTGCAACCCTTTGGACTGTAGCCTGCCAGGCTCCTTCCATGGGATTTTTCAAGCAAGAATACTGGAGTGAATTGCCATTTCCTCCTCCAGGGGATCTTCTGACCCAGGGATTGAACCTGTGTCTCCTGCATTGCAGGAGGATTCTTCACCTTCTGAGCCATCAGGGAAGACCCACTTTATTTGTCATGAAAGAAGAGTGAATTCAATTGACAGTTGAGAGAATAGAAAAACGGGACATGTGAAAATTACAACTACAATGAGTAAGCATTATGTATTTATATTAGAGTGGCTAAAATATAAAAGTCTGATAAAGTCCAGTAAGGAAGTAACAGAATTAGAAACCTCATACACTGATGGTAGGAGTATAAAATGAGACAGTCATTTTGAAAAACAGACATCTAACATATAATTCAGTCATTCTACTTGCAGATATTTGACCAAGAGAAAAGAAAGCACATGTGTATATGAAGACTTGAACATTAGGGTCAAAGCAGCATTATCTGCAAATCCAAAGTCTAGAAACAACCAAAATATCCCTCTACAAGTGAACCTAACAACCAAACTGTGGTACACTTATACAGTATGAAACTAGTCAACAATAAAGACAAAAAAGCAAATGATAAATGCAACAACATGAATGGATCTCAAAATAAATATACTTTGTAACAGATACAATCACAAATATACTCTGTAAGTATAACAAATATATTTTGCATATTTTATGATTCCACTTACATAAAACTCTAGAATGTGCAAATTAATATACAGTGACAGAACTAAGCTCAGTTTTTGATGCTACAACACAGCATACAAAATATATTTTGTTTTTTGTTTGTTTTCCGGGTATGATTTTTTTTAGTTTGGTCACGCTGGACCTTCAGTGTGGCATGCAGGCTTATCTTGCTCTAGAGCAGATTTAGTTGCCCTGCAGCATGTAGGATCTTAGACTCTTTGCAACCCCATGAATCGCAGCACGCCAGGCCTCCCTGTCCATCACCAACTCCCGGAGTTCACTCAGACTCACGTCCATAGAGTCCGTGATGCCATCCAGCCATCTCATCCTCTGTCGTCCCCTTCTCCTCCTGCCCCCAATCCCTCCCAGCATCAGAGTCTTTTCCAATGAATCAACTCTTCACATGAGGTGGCCAAAGTACTGGAGTTTCAGCTTTAGCATCATTCCTTCCAAAGAAATCCCAGGGCTCATCTCCTTCAGAATGGACTGGTTGGATCTCCTCGCAGTCCAAGGGACTCTCAAGAGTCTTCTCCAACACCACAGTTCAAAAGCATCAATTCTTCGGTGCTCAGACTTCTTCACAGTCCAACTCTCATATCCATACATGACCACAGGAAAAACCATGGCCTTGACTAGACGGACCTTAGTCGGCAAAGTAATGTCTCTGCTTTTGAATATACTATCTAGGTTGGTCATAACTTTTCTTCCAAGGAGTAAGCGTCTTTTAATTTCATGGCTGTAATCACCATCTGCAGTGATTTCAGGATGGTGAAACTGTCCTTAACCTCCACCTAAAAGCAGTTAGCTGCTTTAGCTCAGTGGCTACCAAATGCCAGTCTCACAGAATTCTGTCAGTCCTACGTGACCTTTGTTAGCAATCTGTTGCAAAAATGCAAAACTATTAATGCTGTGAACTAAGTGTATTTCATTTGATAAACAGCCCTTAATTTTGAAATCAAGTCTTTACTCCTGTTCAACTATTAAAATTATTTTGCTTTTTTCAAGGTAAATTTAAGATGTCTCTGGTTTGCCAAAATTTTCATCTTTCTAATTATTAAAATTCAATCTTGCAAATATGGCCATTGAGTGCATATTTAACAAGAGATAAGAGATTCCTAACTAACTGAAATAAAGACATTTTCTCACTCTTTTAATTCAAGTATAGCAGGCTTATAAGGTTAGTTTCAGGAGTACAACATAGAGATTTGGTACTTCTGTAGATTATATACCATACAAAGTTATTATTATAAAATATGGACTATATGCTCTGTGTTGTCTATTGCAGCCCTGTATATTATTTATTTTATTTGCAGCATCTGTACCTCTCAATCGTATTCATCTATTTCAACCCTCCTTCCATCCTGCTCCCCTCTGGTAATCACTAACTTGTTCTCTGTATACGTGAGTCTGTTTCTGGGGAAAATTTTCTCACTCTTAGAAGAATTTCCCAACACCAAACA
This sequence comes from Redunca redunca, assembly GCA_006410935.1. Classification (NCBI taxonomy): domain Eukaryota; kingdom Metazoa; phylum Chordata; class Mammalia; order Artiodactyla; family Bovidae; genus Redunca; species Redunca redunca. Next base: position 169,406 of record SJYQ01104662.1, on the reverse strand, counting down.
GATGTATGGTATGAGTCTCCAGATAAGACTTTCTTTATCTTATATGATCTTCAAGTTTTTCTCTATTCTAACATTCTGTGATTCTATGTAAAGATCACATATCCACTCCAATAATGTGTATAATATGATGATATTATATTGGATTAAACATTCTTCAAGGTCTGCAGTCAGCTGCTGAATAATCATACTCTTTTGCAGTTATTCATAATACCCAACAAAATCCTAACCACGAACAATTTCATTACTGGAGCAGATTAGCATGTAATATACAACACGTTTTCACTTCCTAAGAAAGTGTACATTCCTTAGTATACTGTCCATACTTCCCCTCCCTCCCTCAAATTATTACACAAGACACTGACTTAATTCCTGGATCAGTAATGCAACAAACATTATCTCCCACCTAGACCTTAAATGGCTTAGCTGAAACAATGATGGAACCGTGTGTGTGTTTCTCTCTCCTCCCCCCTCTTCTTCTCCCTCTGCATAGACATATAAACACGAAGAAAGAAAACATCACTATAATACAATAGAAAAATAAATGGCATTTAAAGACTGTCATGACTGTAGTAAGACTCCGCATCAAAAGCTGTGGGCTCAGTGCCATGTGTAAACATCTAAAGGATAAAATATGAGGACGGACCAGGATTATTTCCAGAGCAAATTCCCCCCTTTCTTTGAAAAGGGATTGTTGTTCAGTCACTAAGTCACATCAAAAGGAAATTTTACTGAACGTCCCTAAGATAAACTTACTAAGCGATATTAATTGTGAATATAAGCAACTGACAAGTGTCCAAAGCACCTTGTGCTCCATAAAGCATATGTCATGGAAATGAATGGCAACAGACATGTCTTGTGCTTCCCAAACGGTTAAGGGGGGTCCTAAGATTTTGTGCACCACTGGCCTTTGAAGAAGACATCAACACCCAGGTTCAGGACATGTGGTTCCTCAGATTAAGACATTTTCTCAACCATAAAAAAAAGAAAGTGTTACTAATATTCAAATAAAGGATGAGTATGACTGTACAGAAAACTTATTAAAATTCATTTAGCAAAAACCAAAGTTTTGGGCCCTGCTAGTTAGGAGGTGCTGTGCTTAAAACCAAGAAAGAAATATATTTGCATTCATTTATCAGTAACAATTCTTAAAACAACCCAGCAAAAGATACAGACATAGAGCCATCTCTTTACAGAATGAAATAAATTTAAGGAGCAGACATGGGAGAGGGGAAATGAGTGTCTACAATAGATTTTTTCCAGTATGCAAATACTATTTTAATCAGAAGTATATTCATCGCCCCGGTGGTGATTAATGTATCAACTTGGCTAGGCCACAATAATCAGATTTGGTCAAATATTATTCTAGATATTTCTGTGAGCGTATTTTTTACATAAGATAACATTTATTTTTTATTTTTTTTAAATCTTTATTGAATTTGTTACAGTATTGCTTCTCTTTTATGTTTTGGTTTCTTGGTCTTGAGGCATGTGGGTGGGATCCTAGATCCCTGACCAGGGATCAAACCTGCGTCTCTTGCATTGGAAGGCAAAGTCTTAACCACTGAACTGCCAGGGAAGTCCCAAGATAACATTTAAATTAACAGAATTTGAGTAAAGCAGGTGATGCTTCATAACTTGAATGGGATTCATCCAATCAGATGAAAGTCTTAATAAAATCTTCAAAAAATTAACTTCCTTGGAGGAAGAGGGTTAGAGATTGCAACTCTTTCCTCAGTCTGCAGATTGTGGATATTCAGGCTTCACAATCATGTGAGTCAATTTCTCAAAATCAACACCCCCATTTCCTTCTTCCCTCTCTCATATATATAATCCCACTCCCCACTGGTTCTAATTCTCTGGATTAGACTAATATAACCCACATACCATCAGAGTAATCTCTCAATAAATAATCTCATCACCTACTATATATATTCAAGTGACACCTCAAAAAATGAATCCTGTAAAAATAAAAATAATCTCCTTGGGACTTTCAGGTTGTCTGGTGGTTAAGACTTTACGTTCCCACTGCAGGGAGTATACATTCAATTCCTAGTCAAGGACGTAAGATCACACATACCACACATAGAGGCAAAAAAAAATAAAAATCTTAATCATACAGTTAAGCAGTGTTGCTAAGGAATGGAAAATCTTTCAACACTTGCAAACCAAACTCAGCAAATAGTTGATTATCTTCCATGAACATCTTTTTGTGGGGCTTCAACAGGACTGGGTGTGCCTGAATCGCAGAAGTTTAATAAACATCAGGAAAAGTGAAGTCAAGGAAGGTTTCCTTCACCGCAGATACTTCTTCAACTCTTCTCTGCGATTTCCATTCCCTTTTTTTTTTTCCCTTTAAAGATTTATTTATTTATTTTATTTTTGGCTGTGTTGGGTCTTTGTTGCTGCATGGGCTTTCTCCAGGTGCTGAGAGCAGGGGCTACTCTCCAGCAAATTACATTGCACACAGTAGCTTCTCACTGCGCTGACTTTTCTTGTTCTGGAGTACAAGTTTCAGTAGTTGCAGCACGTAGATCCAGTAGCTGTAACACGTAGCTTCAGGAGTTGTAGGGTGTAGGCTCAGCAGCTGTGGCGCACAGGCTTAGCTGCTCTGTGGAATGTGGGATTCCCCTGGACCAGGGATTGAACCCCTGTCCCCTGCACTGGCAGGTGGATTCTTAACCACTGTACCACCAAGGAAGCTCCCCCCATTCCCTTTCACCTTTCTTGTTAACATAACAGTTCTCTGATCCATGTGCTGACCTGAATATAGTGTTGTGTTCTTCTAGCAATTGTTTCACCTTTTTTTATCTCTTCAACTCTAGAATTTCCGTTTGGTTTTTCTATAATTTCTTATTTCTAACTGAGATTCTCTATATGTTCAGTCATTGTTACCAAGCTTTCCTTTCATTCCATAAACACGGTTCATTTACTTTTTAGAACATATGCATAACAGCTGCTTTAAAAGCCTTGTCTCTAAAATTTAACACTGGAAGCAATCAGCAACAGTTTCTATCACCTACTTCCTTTTCTCAATATATCATACTTTGCTATTTCTTGGCCTGTGTCATAATTTTACATTGGAAATTAGACTCGTTTTATAATATAAGAATTCTGGAAAGCTACTTTGCTCCACAATATACAGTTACTAATGATTCTGCTGGATTTTATTTTTAATTCTTGCTTTCATTTTAAAGCCTGCTTTCCCGGGTGCTGCCCCTGTGTCTGAAATAGAGAACTGAAAGAGGAACTCCCGAAGACAGCAGGTGCCCAACACGCTACTGGAGATCAGTGGAGAAATAACTTCAGAAAGAATGAAGGGATGGAGCCAAAGCAAAAACAATACCCAGCTTTGGATGTGCCTGGTGATAGAAGCAAGGTCTGATGCTATAAAGAGCAATATTACATACGAACCTGGAATGTCAGGTCCATGAATCAAGGCAAATTGGAAGTGGTCAAACAAGAGATGGCAAGAGTGAACGTCGACATTCTAGGAATCAGTGAACTAAAATGGACTGGATTTAACTCAGATGACCATTATATCTACTACTGCGGGCAGGAATCCCTCAGAAGAAATGAAGTAGCCATCATGGTCAACAAAAGTCCGAAATGCAGTAATTGGATACAATCTCAAAAACGACAGAATGATCTCTGTTCATTTCCAAGGCAAACCATTCAATATCACAGTAATCCAAGTCTATGCTCCAACCAGTAACGCTGAAGAAGCTGAACGGCTCCATGAAGACCTAACAAGACCTTTTAGAACTAACACCCAAAAAAGATGTCTTTTTCATTATAGGGGACTGGAATGCAAAAGTAGGAAATCAAGAAATACCTGGAGTAACATGCAAATCTGGCCTTGGAATGCGCAATGAAGCAGGGCAAAGGCTAATAGAGTTTTGCCAAGAGAACGCACTGGTGATAGCAAACACTCTCTTCCAACAACACAAGAGAAGACTCTACACATGGACATCACCAGATGGTCAACACCAAAATCAGACTGATTATAGTCTTTGCAGCCAAAGATGGAGAAGCTCTCTACAATCAACAAAAACAAGACCAGGAACTGACTGTGGCTCAGATCATGAACTCCTTATTACCAAATTCAGATTTAAATTGAAGAAAGTAGGAAAAACAGCTAGACCATTCGAGTATGACCTAAATCGAATCCCTTATGATTACACAGTGGAAGTGAGGAATAGATTTAAGGGCCTAGATTTGATAGATAGAGTGCCTGATGAACTATGGAATACGGTTCATGACATTGTACAGGAGACAGGGATCAAGACCATCCCCATGGAAAAGAAATGCAAAAAAACAAAATGGCTGTCTGGGGAGGCCTTACAAATAGCTGTGAAAAAAAAAGAGGCGAAAAACAAAGGAGAAAAGGAAAGATATAAGCATCTGAATGCAGAGTTCCAAAGAATAGCAAGAAGAGATAAGAAAGCCACCTTCAGCAATCAATGCAAAGAAATAGAGGAAAAGAACAGAATGGGAAAGACTAGAGATCTCTTCAAGAAAATTAGATCCCAAGGGAACACTTCATGCAAAGATGGGCTCAATAAAGGACAGAAATGGTATGGACCTAATAGAAGCAGAAGATATTAAGAGGAGGTGGCAAGAATACTCAGAGTAACTGTACAAAAAAGATCTTCACGACCCAGATAATCACGATGGTGTGATCACTCATCTAGAGCCAGGCATCCTGGAATGTGAAGTCAAGTGGGCCTTAGAAAGCATCACTACGAACAAAGCTGGTGGAGGTGATGGAATTCCAGTTGAGCTATTTCAAATCCTGAAAGATGATGCTGTGAAAGTGCTGCATTCAATATGCCAGCAAATTTGGAAAATTCAGCAGTGACCACGTGACTGTAAAAGGTCAGTTTTTATTCCAATCCCAAAGAGAAGAATGCTCAAACTACCACACAATTGCACTCATCTCACATGCTACTAAAGTAATGCTCAAAATTCTTCAAGCCAGGCTTTAGCAATACGTGAACCGTGAACTTCCTGACATTCAAGCTGGTTTTAGAAAAGGCAGAGGAACCAGAGATCAAATTGCCAACATCCACTGGATCATGGAAAAAGCAAGAGAGTTCCAGAAAAACATCTCTTTCTGCTTTCTTGACTATGCCAAAGCCTTTGACTGTGTGGATCACAACAAACTGTGCAAAATTCTGAAAAAGATGGGAATACCAGACCACCTGACCTGCCTCTTGAGAAACCTGTATGCAGGTCAGGAAGCAACAGTTAGAACTGGACATGGAACAACAGACTGGTTCCAAATAGGAAAAGGAGTACGTCAAGGCTGTATATTGTCACCCTGCTTATTTAACTTATATGCAGAGTACATCATGAGAAACGCTGGACTGGAAGAAACACAAGCTGGAATCAAGATTGCCGGGAGAAATATCAATAACCTCAGATATGCAGATGACACCACCCTTATGGCAGAAAGTGAAGAGGAACTAAAAAGCCTCTTGATGAAAGTGAAAGAGGAGAGTGAAAAAGTTGGCTTAAAGCTCAACATTCAGAAAACGAAGATCATGGCATCTGGTCCCATCACTTCATGGGAAATAGATGGGGAAACAGTGGAAACAGTGTCAGACTTTATTTTTGGGGGCTCCAAAATCACTGCAGATGGTGACTGCAGCCATGAAATTAAAAGACGCTTACTCCTTGGAAGAAAAGTTATGACCAACCTAGATAGCATATTCAAAAGCAGAGACATTACTTTGCCGACTAAGGTCCGTCTAGTCAAGGCTATGGTTTTTCCTGTGGTCATGTATGGATATGAGAGTTGGACTGTGAAGAAGGCTGAGCACCGAAGAATTGATGCTTTTGAACTGTGGTGTTGGAGAAGACTCTTGAGAGTCCCTTGGACTGCAAGGAGATCCAACCAGTCCATTCTGAAGGAGTTTAGCCCCGGGATATCTTTGGAAGGTATGATGCTAAAGCTGAAACTCCAGTACTTCGGTCACCTCATGCGAAGAGTTGACTCATTGGAAAAGACCCTGATGCTGGGAGGGATTGGGAGCAGGAGGAGAAGGGGACGACAGAGGATGAGATGGCTGGATGCCATCACTGACTCAATGGACCTGAGTCTGAGTAAACTCTAGGAGTTGATGATGGACAGGGAGGCCTGGTGTGCTGTGATTCATGGGGTCGCAAAGAGTCGGACACGACTGAGTGACTGAACTGAACTGCCCCTGTGTCTATGCAGCTTAGTGATTAGCCAAAGGTTCAACAGAGAATTTATTCAACCACCCTGAGTCAATAAAGGTTGTCATTCTTTCCAAAAGGATCTCTGTGTGTGCAGAGGAACACATTCAACAGTCAGACAGTTTCAAGTCTCCCAGGTTTTAGTTTCCCTTAGATGCTTTCATGGCTCCTTTGCACATACATGAAGCTTTAGCTGATCATGATTTTAGGCTAAAAGAGCCATGGGCCCACACAACCCCATGACCATAGTTCCATTGACAATGCTGCTGAGCATGGCCATGACATTCCCCACCGTGGAAGAATCAACCAAGTTGGAAACAGAAAGGGTAGAGTGTGACTCAAGCAGCTCCAGGCAGGAATGCCACAGATTCCCACAATTATGACTTAATATTTACCAGTCTCTCAAACATAAACACTTTTCACATTTTTGGAAGCCTTTGGTTGAGTTCTAGAGAATGAAATGGTTGTTATTACCTATCTTGCAGATGAACTTCACTGTAAGTCATAAACTTTCATCTTTCCTAAGAATATTTATACCAGTTTCTGTTCCCCGGCTATAGCTTTATAACCTATTCTGGAAGTTCTTAGTCTTCTATAACACTGCCAAACTTTCTTATTCCTTTAGGCCCAGCACATGCTGTGCCTTCTTCACGAGGCTTTCTCCTATAAATCCAGGTACACTGACCTCTACCTTCTTTGAATTCCGATTAGATACCTCTGGGCTTTGCAGGTGGGACAGTGGTAAAGAATCTGCCTGCCAGTGCAGATGATGAGGGTTCAATTTCTGGGCAAGAAGATTCCCTGGAGTAGCAAATAGCAACCCACTTCAGTATTCTTGCCTGGAAAATTCCAGGGACAGAGGAGCCTGGCAGGTTACAGTCCATGTGGTCACACAGAGTAAAACATGATGAGCACACGTGCACATGCACACAGATGTCATTATCCCATCATCATTTTCTATGTGCCATGATTTTGCTTTCAACAACATTCTTAAATCTTTGGGACACAGAAAGGTTTTCATGTTTTGTATCCTTATCCCATACCTAGCAAAGTGATGAGTACACAGTAAATTTTTGCTCACTTCAACCCAAAACTTTACACTGGAAGAAAATTGCCTTGTAACACATGGAGTCAAACCATTTCCCCAGAAAGCAACAATTAAGACTCCAAGATCAATCATGTTACACCATTAGCACATTCTTTCCTTGTGCACTGCATCCATGACCCAGACACTATCAGCTGAAAGCACATGGCAAGGACTACTGGATGCCAAACCTAATATTCATTTTGATCCTCTACCTTACTAACAAAACCACAGTAATATCCCTGATTTCCTTGTAGCTAGGAGTTCAAGATGAGATACTAACTGATAAGACAGTAGCCTTCTTGAGATCAAAAGGGGAAGGGGTCATATTCTAAAACATGTCAAAGATAGAAATGGAAAGAATCTAGATCATTAATGACACATGGCAGAAACATTTCACTGGCCATGGACTGCCTACCCAGTCATTCAATTCCAAGGTTTGTATTGGCCATTGGAACTTTTACCAGCAGTTGAAAACAATTCCTAACTGGAATTATATAGTGATAACTATATCACTATAAGCCATCATGAACAATATTGTTCTCATTTAATATATAGAGAAAGTCGGGAAAACTTGACTTCATGAGCAATAACAATTACTCATCTTAGTCAGTAAGCCTCTCACTGTCACAAATGCAATGAGCATGGAACTAAGAGTATGCCTGCTTGAAGAATTTAGAAAATGAGTAGATATATGTAGATGCATAACTGATTCACTTTGCTGTACATCTGAAACTAAACACTAAAAATCAACTATACTCAATAAAAATTAAAAAAAAAAAGTATGCTTGCTTGGGTTTGAATCCACAGTTTCACTGTGAGAATTCAGTGCCTGAATTTCTCTAAACTACAAAATAGGAATAAGAACGGTATCTATTTCAAAGTATTGCTAACAGAAATAAAAGAGAAAATTCATGTAATACCTTTAGAACAGTGTCGGCTAATACACAATATACACTATGCTATATTATTACCATTAAGATATATTAAATTATCTTCTATTAACATCTTACCTAAGGATAATATATATTCTAAAATAAATATAAAAGCATGATGGAATACACACTACTATATAGAAAATAGATAATCAACAAGGACCTACTGTATAGCAAAGGAGGAACTCTACTCAATACTCTGTAATAACCTATATGGGAAAAGAATCTGAAAAAGAAAAGATACACGTATATGTATAACTGAATCACTTTGCTCTACACTTGAAACTAACACAACATTGTTAATCAACTATACTCCAATATAAAATAAAAAAAAATTTTTTAATCCTCAAAACAATGTAAAAAAAATGTTAATAACAGTTGATGATGATGATGATGATGATGTAACACTAACTTCTAATCCACTGTAGAAGGCCATTATAAATACTAAAAAAATAAATAAACAAACAAAATGAAACATTTTTCTTAATGATGCTACTCTTTTATGACTGAATTCTGATACACTGCTGGCTTTCTTTCATGTCCTGCTATCATCCTACATTTGAGAGAAAACAGTTGAGCAGAAAAATAAAGTGCCCTGTGTGGCAAAAACCCTAAATATGTTTTTAAGTCCTATCCCATCCCTTTTGTAAAAGCATAGTCTTATGGTAAACAAAGACTTGAAAACATTTAATAGCGGTTCAAAACACTTTTTTTTTAATTCCTTACCCAGAAGATCCAGTGCTCTTACAAACACCAAGGAGGGGCCTTTTTTCAGCAAAGTTGTCACACTTTTGAGCACCTGATAAGGAACATGAAGTAAAATGTAAAACAAAACTTCAAAAAGTATTCTTGTATATTTCCATTATTTTCATCCTCTCAAAATATTTATGGCTAAAAAGATAGCAAAACATTCATTTAATTTGATATAATTGAACAAAAAAATATAATTGAACAAAAAAATAGAAAAGCTATAAATAAACCTATAACTGCTTTTAAAATGAACCAACATTTAAAATCTTTTTTTATAATTGGCAACAACTTCAATTTTACACATGTTCTCCATGCAATCAGAAAGCCACCCCCAATTCCACCAACTAATTACCTAAGAGTTGTATAATTTTGATGTCAAAATTAAATAAAGGAAGGTCACAACAGAAACCTTAAAAACCTCAAAATTTCAGGCCATTCTCAATGTACAACAGTGTAAAATCCTGAAAAAAGACTAGTAAACTGAGTAGCAATGTATAAGAAAATAAAAATCAGTCAGACTATGAAGAATGAATGAAAGACACTGTCAAGTAAAGAGCTCCAAGAAACAACACAAGCAAAGTACCCTGAAAGAAGTCAGAGAATGCAAACATACATCACTTGCAATCAACTTTTTAGTTTGCTGCTTACAAATAGGTAAAATCACTTGGAAATGTGGCTAAAAAAAAAAATATGAAACTATCATTAATAATTTTTTAAAATATAAGAAGATATTTTAAGCATGAAACAAAATAACAATGCAAAGAAAAACTGATGATTAGAAATGAAAAGAGAGATCTGAGAAATTAAAAAGATGGTAGATATTATTTAAAAACTCAATGCAAGAATATGAGAAAATTTCCTAGAGAACAGAGTCAAAAAAACAAAAAGCCCACCCACACAAAAAAGAAAAAAACGGCATTAATTTATATACACAGGATTAATTTATAAACAAGCATCCCAGGTGGCTCAATGGTAAAGAATCCACCTGCTGATGCAGGAAAGGTAGGTTCGATCCCTGGGTCAGGAAGATCCACAAGAGGGGGAAATAGCAACCCACTCTAGTGTTCTTACCCAGAGAGGAGCCTGGCAGGCTACAGTCCATGGGGTTGCAGAGAGTCAGACACCACTGAGCAACTGAACACAAATACACAAGAGAGAACTGTCAAAGGGCCGTCTCAAAGTTCCAACATACAGACAGGAACTCCAAAAAGAAAGAACCGAGAAAAATGGAGGAAAGAATCCATGGATTGTTTCAAAATTTTTCATAGAACAATCAAATATGAGTCTATAAGCCCCCTGCAGGTCTAATACAATGAATTCAATAGCTGAACCACATGTCCATCATTTCAGGATACTAAGTCCTAAAAAGAATTTTCTATAGAAGCTCCAGGGAAAATAAAAAGGTTGTTTACAGGATCAGGAATTTAAATGACTGCTCTAGATACTACACTACTTATCCAAAAATGTACAGCTAACATCATGAATCCATTCCCCCTAAGGTCAACTATAAGGCAAGGTCTCCACTCTCACCACTGCTATTCAACATGGTACTGGAAGTTCTAGACAAGACAGAAAAGAAAGGGGGGGACTTCCCTGGTGGTACACTGGAATCCACCTGCCAATGCAGGGGACATAGGTTCGATCCCTGGTCCAGGAAGATTCCACAGGCCACAAAGCAACTAAGCCCAAGGGTCACAACTACCGAACCCAGACTCAGGACTCCGAGAGGCGCAACAACTGAGCCCATGCTGCAACTACAGAAGACTGCGCACCTGGCGCCTGTGCTCCACAGCAAGAGAAACCACCACAATGAGACACCCGCGCACCGCAACGAGAGGGCAGCCCCTGCTTGCGGCAGCCAGAGAAAACCCCCGTGCACAGCAAAGGCCAGGCACGACCAAAAACAAGTGTAAAAAGTAATAACAACTGTTAAAAAAAAAAAGAAGAAGAAGAAGTAGAATGAAAGAACAAGGATAAAAAGAAAAGAATGGGGAGGAAAATCATATGGATAAGAAAGGAATAAATAAAACTCCCAATTTGCAGGGCTTCCCTGGTTGCTCAGACGGTAAAGAAGATGCCTGCAATGCAGGAGGCCTGGGTTTGATCCCTAGATCTTCCCTCCAGGAAGATCCCCTGGAGGAGGAAATGGCAACCCTCTCCAGTATTGGTAAATCCCATGGACAGAGGAGCCTGTAGAGCTACAATTCATGGGGTCAAAAAGAGTCGGACTCAACCGAGTGATTTTTTACAGATACACACACACACACACACACACACACACACACACACACATTCGCAGACAACACAACTGATACATCTAAAATCCCAAGGGATCAACAACTCCTAGAGCTAGTGAGTTAGCTCAACAGGTTACCAGAGTCAAGATCAACATACAAAAATCAACTGTATTTCTAGGGACTTCCCTGGTAGTCCAATGGTTAAGAATCCACCTTGCAAAGCAGGGGACACAAGCCTGGTCAGGGAACTAAGGCACTGCAACAAATGATGCCGCATGATGCAATGAAGATCCAGTGGGCCACAACTAATCTCCAATGCAACCAAATAAACAAGTAAATATATCTTTAAAATTTTTAATATAAAAACGAGGAAAAGATCCGAACCGACACTTAAATATAGAAATGGGCAATAAGCAGATGAAAAAATGCTCCACATCACAGGTCATCAGGGATTCAAATCAAAACAATAAGACACCATTCCACAAGCATCACACTGCCCAAAATATAAAACAATATCAGATGCTGACAAGGATGAGAAACAACAAGAACTCTCCATCACCGCCAGAGGGAACGCCAAATGGTATGGTCACACTGGAAAACAGTGGACAGTTTCTTACAGAACTAAACGTACTCTTACTACAAGATCCAGCAATCATGCTTCTTGGTATTTACCCAAAGGAGCTGAGAACCTCGCTCACACAGAAACTTGCACATGGATATGGACATCAGCTTTGTTCACAGTTGCCAAAACTTGGAAGCAATCAAGATGCCCTTCAGTAAATGGGTGGATAAATAAATGACAGTACCTCTAGAATCTGCTGTATGACACAGAGAGCTCAAATCTTGTGCTCTGTGACAACTGAGAGAGGTGGGAGATTCAAGAGGGAGGGAACATACGTGTATCTATGGCTGATTCATGTGATATATGGCAGAAACCAATAAAATATTGTAGAATCGCCCAATTTAAAATAAATAAAAAATAAATAAATATAGTGCCTCCGGACAAAGAAATATGACTCAGGATTAAAACAAAATTAGCTAGCAAGCCATGAAAAAACACAGGGGAGGCTTAAATATATATTGCATGGCTCTGGAAAAGGCAAAAGTCAGTTTTTAATATCGAGACAGTAAAAATATCAGTGGTGTTCAGGTGTTTAAAAGGAGGGAAGCATGAATAAGTAGAGCACAGAGGATGTTTAAGGCAGAGAAACTACTCTAATAGGGACACAACAGTGGGGGAAAAGGTCAGTTTTCATTTCAATCCCTAAAAAGGGTAATGCCAAACAATGTTCAAACTACAGCACAACTGCAACTCATTTCACATGCTAGCAGAGTCATACTCAAAATCATTCAAGCTAGATTTCAACAGTACATAAACCGAGAAACTCTAGATATACAAGCTGGATTTAGAAAAGGCAGAGGAATCAGAGATCAAATTGCCAACATCTGATGGATCATACTGCTCATATGGTTCTCAAGGCAAGAATACTGAAGTGGTTTGCCATTCCCTTCTCCAGTGGACCACATTCTGTCAGAATTCTCCACTATGACCCGTTCATCTTGGGTGGCCCTACAGGGCATGGCTTAGTTTCACTGAGTTAGACAAGCCTGTGGTCCATGTGATCAGATTGGCTAGTTTTCTGTGATTGTGGTTCCAGTCTGTCTGCCTTCTGGGGAAACAGTGGAAACAGTGGCTATTTTGGGGGGCTCCAAAGTCACTGCAGATGGTAACTGCAGCCATGAAATTAAAAGATGCTTGCTCCTTGGAAGGAAAGTTATGACCAACCTAGACAGCATATTAAAAAGCAGAGATATTACTTTGCTAACAAAGATCCATCTAGTCAAGGCTATGGTTTTTCCAGCAGTCACGGATGGATGTGAGAGTTGGACTGTGAAGAAAACTGAGCTCCAAAGAATTGAAGCTTTTGAGCTGCGGTCCTGGAGAAGACTCTTGAGAGTCCCTTTTACTGCAAGGAGATCCAACCAGTCCATTCTAAAGGAAAAAAAGTCCTGAATATTCATTGGAAGGACTGTTGCTGAAACTGAAACTCCAATACTTTGGCCACCTGATGCGAAGAACTGACTCGTTTGAAAAGACCCTGATGCTGGGAAAGATTGAGGGCAGGAGGAGAAGGGGACAACAGAGGATGAGATGGTTGGATGGTATCACCGACTCGATGCACATGAGTTTGGGTAAACTCCAGGAGGTGGTGATGGACAGAGAGGCCTGGCGTGCTGCAGTCCACGGAGTCACAGAGTCAGACACAACTAAGCAACTAAACTGAATGGATGGATCATAGAAAAAGCAAGAGAGTTCCAGAAAAACGTTTACTTCTGCTTCACTGACTATGCTAAAGCCTTTGACTATGTGGATCACAACAAACTGTAGAAAATTCTTAAAGAGATGGGAATACCAGACCACCCGACCTGCCTCCTGAGAAACCTGTATGCAGTCAAGAAGCAACAGTTAGAACCAGACATGGAACAATGAACTGGTTCCAAACTCGGAAAGGAGTATGTCAAGGCTGTATACTGTCACCCTGCTTGCTTAACTTCTATGCAGAGTACATCATGTGAAATGCCAGGCAGGATGAAGAATAAGCTGGAATCAAAATTGCCAGAAGTGTCAATAACCTCAGATATGCAGATGACACTACCCTAATGGCAGAAAGTGAAGAGGAGTGAAAGAGCCTTCTGATGGAGATGAAAGAGGAGAGTGAAAAAGCTGGCTTAAAACTCAACATCCAAAAAACTAAGATCATGGTACCTGATCCATAAATTTAAGGCAAACAGAAGGGGGAAAAAGTGCAAACAGTGACAGACTTTATTTTCGTGGACTCCAAAATCACTGCAGCCATGAAACTAAAAGATATTTGCTCCTTGGAAGAAAAGCTGTGACAAACATAGACAGAGTATTAAAAATCAAATACATCACTTCGCCAATAAAAGTATGTATAGTTAAAGCTATGGTTTTTCCAGTCATCATGTACGGATGTGATAGTTGAATCATAAACAAGGCTGAGTGCCTAAGAATTGATGCTTTTGAACTTTGGTGCTGGAGAAGACTCTGGAGAGTCCCTTGGACAGCAAGGAGATCAAACAAGTCAATCCCAAAGGAAATCAACCCTGAATATGTACTGGAAGGACTGATGCTGAAGCTCCAATATTTTGGCCATTTAATGCTAAGAGCTGACTCACTGGAAAAGGCCCTGATACTAGGAAAGATTGCAGGTGAGGAAGGGGATGACAGGATGAGACGGTTGGATGGCATCACTGACTTGATAGACATGAGTCTGAGTAAACTCTGGGAGTTGGTGATGGACAGGGAATCCTGGCGTGCTGCAGTCCATGGGGTGGCAAAGAGTCGGACACGACTGAGTGACTGAACTGAACCAAAAGTAGTCAAATCCTAGAAACAGAAAGAAAAGTGTGATTACCAGGGCCTGGGATAGAGGGATAGAGGGAGAAATGGAGAGCTGCTGTTCAATGGATATGGAGTTCTTTGAATGCACTTAACACTGCCAAGCTTTACAATTAAGTTCACCAGGAATTCCCTGGTAGTCCAGTAGTTAGGGCTCTGCACTGCCACTTCAGGGGATATGGGTTCAATTCCTGATCAGGGAACTAAGATTCAGCATGTCACACTGCATTCCTCCCACTAAAAAGAAAGTTTGTAAAGATTTAAAGACAGTAAATCTTTTGTGATTTTTACCACAGTTTTGAAACAGGTACAAAGAAATTGTGTGGTTGCACAAGTGTGTGCCTACTGGCTGTGTGTCACTAGGCAGATATATAGACAGATATTTAGTAACCTTAAGTGCTAAAAACAAACACGTAAACATCCATTTCAGGATAGGGTAGTCTTCTTTGGGGTTTAGGATGGAGAGAATTTCGGGGAGGGGTAGACAGGGGGCTTAAGCACTCTTAACAGTGTTCCATTTCTTTGCCAGATGGTATACACCAAGTGTGGGGCTTTCCAGGCGGTGCTAGCAGTAAAGAACACCTCTGCCAATGCAAGAGACACAAGAGACACAGGTTCAACCCCTGAGTCGGAAAGATCCCCTGGAGAAGGGCATGGCAACCCACTCCAGTATTCTTGCCTGAAGAACCCCATGGAAAAAGGAGACTGGCAGGATATATAGTCCATAGGGTCACAAAGAGTTGGACACGACTGAAGTGACTCAGCACGCACACATACACCAAGTGTAATGTAAATGTTAATATTCCACATTAATGGATCCCTCCAAAAATAATGAGGTTTAACTGTGGCTACACATTTATATTGGCTCTGACATAATATACTTTTAAATTGTAATAATAATTATACAAAATAGGTTAAGACAAGTTATATGATCCATTCACAGACTGTATTATCATACCTTAAAAAGATCAAAACTATAAACACAGTGTTGATGAATAAAGTTCCCCATAACCAACTTAAATTATGAGAAGCTTAGAACAATTAGTGTCTACATTTTCAGTAAATATTAATTTACTAGGGATTGTGTGCTTTTCCCCCTGCTAAACAAATAAATCAGATTTCACAATTAACAATATGACTTTCAAATGAAGCACAAGTTAAAAATTAACTAGTCCAAAGCCCATGATATTTATGCCTCAAATTAATTATAACTGAGTTTCAGCTACACAAGGCCAATTCTTCACTCCTACATTTTTCACCTTCACCTTTAACAATACCTATTCTGCCTCTGCCTCCTGGTGTTTTGACAAGGTCTTTATGGTTTGTACCTGGTATTATACACACCAATTTGCTATTTTGATGAGTGGCACATCATGTCTTTAAAGTGCAAATAATACTGGCAAGAAAGGTTTGATTGTCTTTGTGTTTTTCAAACCTGAATTGAAGAACCTCATTGGTTTCCACTGAACTACTGGGTTACAAATGGAGAAGGGAATGGCCACCCACTCCAGTATTCTTGCCTGGAGAATTCCATGGACAGAGGAGCCTGGCAGCTACAGTCCATGGGGTCGCAAAAAGTCGGAAATGACTGAGCGACTAAAATACACTGGGTTACAATAGTCCTACCAAATTTGCTCTCCAGGTCAGTTACCTGACACTAAAGATTTATACTCTTCATGGATATTTAGAAAAGGTAACCAAGCAAAAAATTTACACTACAAAATAAGGCCCTCATTAAAGAACAACATAAAGCCAAAAGCACCCACTGAACCAGCAAAACTGTCCAGAAATAGGAAAGACTAGTCTACAAAAAGCACATAAATCATAACAAATCCTTTGAGGCACACTGTCCACTGAATTTTTTTCAAAGTTGGAAAACTATATAACATAACCTTAACTCTGCCTTAAATAATATTGTTGTGGACAGTTTGAATAAACACAATTTTTTAAGTGTTGGTATAAAAATTCTACAATCTCATGACCACTGTAGCTATTAACCTGATTTTTCTTGCAATATAAATAGCATGTACTCTCCATGATGCCTAATGGAGTCATCACCCTCCCATAATGTAATCCTCCAAATTGTAGAGGATTAACTTTTTATATATAAAATTGTGTTTATTTGCATGTACAATAGAGAGAATGACGTTACACACACCTGTTCTACAGCATTTAACAGAATGTAGCACGATGATTGAAATGAAAAGCGGTTAGCTAAATCCATCAAATATAAAAACTATTGCAATCCTGTTGCAAAGTCCTTTTGTTAAACTCCTTTTATTCTAAATCCTTTTAATTCTGTCCTGTAACACTAAAACATTTATAAAAAAGCTTAAAATCCTAATAAATCGCACAATTAAAGTAATGAAAATGGGCCTGCCCACCAAGTCACCAAACTCCTTCCCCCTCAACAAAATTCAACAGTTTTCATGTCAGAAAATGTTAAATGATACCCTCTACCACACACACCATTGTGAACTCACTTAAACTGAAGCGTGTAAGTTCATTAATCAGTCTTAAGAATTTCAAGATACCAANTTCAAGATACCAAACAGAAACCAGTTCTGCATGGATCCAAAAGCATATTCAGAGGCAAATAAACATCCAACTGATATTAAGATTCTGACTCTACTCTGAGATGTTGAGGATGATATCTGGAAAAGAGAGATTTTTACATAAAAGTATGTTAAGTAGGCACTAAGGAATTTTAACTGAGACTGCCTGCTGCAGAAAGATTCCACTGAACAATTTAATTCACTTTATCAGTTAAACTGTTTCCAAGTCTTCCATTCCATTTGTTATTTTATCGAAATAATTCTTTCAGAAAATATTTAAGTCAATGGGGTTGTCCAAACCCATTTTCCTTATAGATTGTCTCAATGTGAGCTTCAAGCTGTAGTCATGTTTTGCAGATATAAATTGTAGGTAGAAAGTATGATCCTATGCAGTTTGTAGTCAATATATCTTATTGTATGTTAATTTCAGATTTGGGGTAGATATATTCCCACTAAAAAGTTCTATTTTATTAGACAATGTTCTATTTTGTGCTATAAAACAGTCTCCATTATGAACTAGATTACTCCTCATGTTTACTTCTCATCTAAAAGAGAAAAATATAAGGAATATTTTAGTACAAAGAAGACAAAGATAAAATGGAAGATGCAATGAAGAGGGAGAAATGGGGAAACAGATACACAGGTTGCAGGTACCATCAACCAACCACAAGAAAAACAGGACAGAAATCTTATTGCCTTAAATATGCTTTATCAAAACATGATCACCCAGTACATCTCTGCATTTGCCTCAAATATCCAAAACATGCATATACATTTTAGACTCCACAGTGACACAAAAACATTAAAATGTTAAAGGCAACATTTTTTAGTTCTTCCTGGCTTTATTATCTTCCTCTGTAAGTTAAACACTTTAGTATATGAAGTATCCCTTAATATAAAATAGCGTCACATTATTTCATTTCAAGGACTGATCAGGCCCTTTTTGTTCTTTCACATTTGACTTGCCAGACCTTTTAATAAACATCAAACACAAATCTTACATGTGATAAAGGAGTAAAATGAGACTCTGAGAGACTAAATCATTTTCCAAGTTGCTGTGGTACTAAACTACATGTGAATCAGAAAGAGAGCCTAGAATTTGTTCCTCTGTTTCTCTGGCTCGCTGAAAAAATCACTGCCAGAAAGTTATGGCTGAGAAGAACTCCACTGGAAAATAAATAAAATTACTGATAAAAGCTAATGTATCTAATCGCTTAGTGCTTTAATTCTCTCATCTGCAAAGTGGAGATAAGTACCCGTACCTCACATAGGATTGTTGTGAGGATTTAAAAAGATAATAAATGGAATGGCCTAAACAAGGTGCTGTGACAAGAAAGAACTCAATAAACTTTATGCAGTTATTACTGTTGCTGGCAAATGTCATATTGTGAATCCATTCATCTACTTTCCTGGTAAGAAAAAAATACTGTTTACAACCTTAACTCCCGTGCTCCTTTACCAGGGTGTCAGTATCTCTCTGACCTAACTCTCTGCACTGCTAACCCACACTAGAATGTGCCAAGGACACTTCTGCCTCAGGAACACTCCATTTTCAGTTATCTCCTTAGAACTATCAAGTTATACTCTAGTCACCTCCATAGTTATCTTACACAGTGTTTTTAGGTCATTGCTAAAATACTTTCCAACCAAAAAGATCATCCTCTATCATGCTTCCAACTCCTTATTTTGACTTGTTTTTCTTTAAAACACTGAACAGAGCCTCGTATTATACACATTTAATTGATTTACCTATTTCAACACACTCAAATGGTGCCTCAAACTCCATGACACAAGAACACATCTACGAAAGTTCACAACAGCTTTACTCATAATAGCTCAAAATAAATGAATTCAACTCAATAGAAAATGAATAATACAGTCATAAAATGGAATACAATTAAGTAATAAAAAGAAAAGATGTACTGATACATGCAACATTGTCAAGAACAGGGAAAACTACTCCTCTAAAGTGAAAGTGGGACAAGAGATGCTTCCGAGGGTGTGAGGATGACTGGGAAAGGGCATGTAAGGACCTTCTGGGGTAACAGAAATATCGTTATAGAAGGATGGGTTACATAAGTGCATGCATTTGTCAAAACTCAAGCTGTAACAAGTAAATCTCTGCACTTCTCTACTGTAAATTACACCTACATTAAGAAATTGAAGCAAATAAGCAAGTTGTTCAGCAGCAAAGGAAATAAACTGTGTGCAAGACATGAATAATGGTTGATTAGCACTCTTGCCTGGAAAATCCCATGGACGGAGGAGCCTGGTAGGCTGCAGTCCATGGAGTCGCAAAGAGTCAGACACGACTGAGCGACTTCACTTTCATTGTTCACTTTCATGCATTGTAGAAGGAAATGGCAACCCACTCCAGTGTTCTTGCCTGGAGAATCCCAGGGACGGTGGAACCTGGTGGGCTGCCGTCTCGGGGGTCGCACAGAGTTGGACACGACTGAAGTGACTTAGCAGCAGCAGCAACAGAGTGGTTAAGAACAGAGGTGGGCTTTTCCCTCTTTTTCATCTAAAATGTGACCAAAGTATCAGTAGTCAGTCTAGGGGAAGGGTATACATGAGTTTATTGTCATATTCATTTTACCATTCTGCGAGTTTTATGTTTTTTGCAGAAACAAGTTGGAATATGCATTCTAATAAGTATCACCCTGGCATGCTATGTCCATGGGGTCACTGAGTCAGACACAACTTGGCAACTGAACAACAGCAACAGTGCATTAGAATAAAAGGATTAACATGAAGATGTAAAATATGGTATCAAAAACACAAAATGTGAGGGAGGGGAGTTAAAATGTACACCTTCTAGGTGTTAGAACTTAAATCATTACCAATTTAAAGCAAGGAGATAGAGTTAAAGATCAAAATTTATGAACCCAACAGTAGTAACAAATCAAAAGGCTAACATAAATACACAAAAACTAAACAGAAAGTAACACAAGCATACCACTAAAAAAAAAAGTCAAATCACAATGGAAGAAGCTAAAAGAAAAGAAGTACAGAGAAGAACTATAAAAATAACCAGAATAAAAGGAAAAAAATGACAATAAGCACAAACACTTTTAAATGTCAGTGGAATAAATACTTCAATCAAAAGACTCAACTGCAGGGGGTGTGGGGGTGGACTGGACTAAAAAATAAGATTCATCTATATTCTGCTTAAAAGAACTAAAGACACGCACAAATTGAAAGTGAGGAGAAGTAAAAAGAAATTTCATGCAAATGGAAACAACAAGGGCAGTGGTAGCAATATTCATATCAGACAAAATAGTCTTTAAAACAAAGTCTATAAAAAATAACAAAGAGCATTATTTACTAATAAAAGGATTAATATAAGAAGAGGATATAACACTTTAAAATATATGCACTTGACACATGAGCATCTAAATATTTAAAGCAAATATAAACATGGACACAAAAGGAGAGATTGACAACAATACATTAATAGTAGGGGACTTTAACACCTCACTTACATCAATGGACACATCATCCAAACAGAAAATCAAGAAGGAAAGAGAGATCTTAAATGACACATTAGACCAATTAATCTTAATAGATATCTACAGGACATTCCATCCCAAAAGATCAGAATACACATTCTTATCAAGTACACATGGAATGTTCTCCAGGATAGATTATATGTTAAGCCAAAAATAACTCTCAACAAATTTAAAAGAATAGGAATTGTATCAAGCAGTTTCTCCAACCACGATAGTAAAACTAGAAAGCAATTATAGGAAGAAAAATGAGGAAAATGAAAACAATGTGCTACTAAAAAACCAAAATGAACAAATCGAGGAGGAAGTCAGAAAACAGCTCAAGACAAATAAAAATGGAAACACAGCTTTCTAATATCTATGGGATGCAGCATTTGACAAAATTCAACATTCATTCATGATAAAAACTCTCATCAAACTGGTTACAGAGGCAACATATCTGAACATAATAAAGGCCACTTACAACAAACCCACAACTAACATCATACTTAATGGTGAAAAGCTGAAATCTTTCCCTCTAACATCAGGAACAAGGCAAGGATGTCCACTCTTGCCACTTCTATTTATAGCATTGGAAGTCCCAGCCACAGCGGTTAGACAAAGAAAAAATATAAAAGGCATCCAAATTGGAAGGGAAGGAGTAAAACTGTCACTATCTGAAATGGCATGGTATTACATGCAGAAAATCCTAAAGATGCCACCAAAAAAAAAAAAAAAATTCTATTAGAACTAAAAACTGACTTCAGTAAAGTTGCAGGATACAAGATTAATACATTTAAAAAGTTATTACTTTTCCATACATTAATATTAAACTATCAAAAAGAGAAAGCAAAAACAAAAATCCCATTTAAAATCACACCAAAAAGAATAAAATACCTAGGAATAAGCTTAACCAAAAAAGTGAAAAGACTTATACTCTGTAAACTATAAAACACTGATCAAAGAAACTGAAAATGACATAAAGCCATGGAAAGATGATATCCTATGTTCATGGACTGGAAGAATTAATATTGTTAAAATGTCCATACTTCCCAGCACAATCTACAGATTTAATGTAATCCATATCAAAATACCCATGACATCCTTCACAGCACTGGAACAAATAATCCTAATGTTTATATTTGACCATGAAAGATCTTGAATTGACAAAACAATCTTGAGAAAAAAGAACAAAGTGGGAGATATCACTCCCTGAGTTCAGATTATATTACAAAACTACAGTAATCAAAACAGCATGGCACTGGCACAAAAAGAGACACATAGATCAAAGAAAGAGAACAGAGAGCCCAGAAATAAACCCACGCATTCATGGTTAATTAATCTACAACAAAGAAAGCAAGAATATACAATGGAAAAAAAGACAATCTCTTCAATAAGTGGTGCTGGAAAACTGGACAACTACATGTAAAAGAACGTAATCCAAACATTTCCTCATACTATATACAAAAATAATGTCAAATGGGTTAAAGATCTTAAGTCTGGAAACCAAACATAAGCCAAACACCCTTTGAATTTTGGCAGAATTCTGACCACATTTGAGAAGCTGACATACTTTCCTGACACCAGCTCTACGAAGTATATGTTTTATATTATACTCAATTTCTATGTATAGCCACATGTCATTCAACCTCCCCAAGTTTGAGCACATTTTACATGGCACAGTTTTTATCATATGATAAAGAAATCTAGGATGTCAAACATAAAATGAGAAACAATAAAGTCAGAAATAAGTTTCAAGCCATAGATGTTGCATTATCTCATAGTTTATAAACATGGAAACTCTATATACCAGGAAAGAATACATTTGGTTTTGAACAAATATGCTCAGGTAATTGAAAATTAATTCTGGCAATTATTGAAAATAGAAGAAGAAAACTATAATACCAAAATCTTAAATTGCTTAGAAATCATCTATATTTACATACACAAATATGTAAAAATAAATATATAATCACTTAAGGATTTTAACTAGCATAATATGTTAAGCCTTCATTTCAGATGTCCAAAGACCAAACAACCTATTTTACAGTCACAAAAACTGATCTGAACATGAGCAGTTTGAAGTCAGACACAAATGGACTTAAGGTTTATGACCTTAATTCTGAACTTTAGTCCCACATTTGTAAACTGGAGATTCTACCTTACTTGAACATAGCAAGTGATCAAAAATAGTAGCTATTATAATAAAGTAAGACTAAAATGAAAGAATTCTGTGGGACCTAATGTTAAAAAGCTGGTAAAATAAACTTTTTACCATAAACTAAACATAGCAGACAATTATTAAGTAGTAATTATGAGCCTCACAGGGCCACATCAGAAAGGATGAAACAGATAAACAAAGTCATCTCTCCTGAGTAGGAAGTTCTAGACTACTCAGAAAACTAGTAAGAAATTATAAAAAGCAAAGTAAATAACAGGCATTAAGCTCTCTTTTAAAGCACCCAAAAAGCTCAGATATATAATCTTTCCTTGGTTGATCAGAAAGGTTTAATGGAGGTGCTTCCCTGGTTAAGAATCCATCTGCCAATGCAAGGGACATAGGTTCAATCCCTGGTCTAGGAATATCCCCCATGCTATGGAGCAACTAAGCCCAGGCAACTACAGAGCCCACATATCACAACTACTGAAGCCCATGCGTGCCAGAACCTGTGCTCAGTAACAAGAGAAGCCACCACAATGAGAAGTTTGAAACCTGAGATGCCCCTGTTCACTGCAATGAAGACACAGAGCAGCCAAAAATAAAGTAATATTTTTAAAAAACGAGAAGAAAAGAACGGCTCAATGGAGAATGTCAAATTGAATTAGGGTTCCTTGGAGAAGAAGGATAAAGGAATTAAGAAAAAAATCAAACATGGAGACAAGAAAATACAAATGAACTAAGACTAAAGTCTAAAATATGTATAATCTGCTGGAGAAAGGCTCTTCCAACTGACTAGCAGAAAATAGAGTCCAAGAAGGTCATGTGGAAAGATCCTGAATTCATGTCCTTTCATGGACATACCAAATCTACAGCTACACAAAGATCATTTTCACCAGGAAATGATCTAAACTAGATGAACTACTTCCCCACAACAAAAGACCACAACCAGACAAGTAAAAGGACAGACAGGACTTCTGTGGCGGTCCACTGGTTAAGATTCGACACTTCCAATGCAGGGGCCAAGGGTTCAGTCCCTGATGGGGAAACTAAGATACCACATGCCGCACAGTGTGGCCAATTTGTTTTAATAAAAAAAAAGGGGTGGCAGAGACAAGGGCTCAGCAAAAACCCCACCCCTGGCTCCACAACACCAATAGGGAAGACTCACCAATCTAGAATTCCCCTCCTGGAGGAGTAGGGTTGATGCCTCACATCGGGCACCCCATTGCTTGGGATCTGCACTAGAAAGACAACTGCCCCCATATGTCTTGCTTAGAAAAGCAATGGGGCTGACATCCAAGGGACCCAAAGCACTATATTAAAACTGGAATTCCCCTTTCAATGGGTCTGCATGCAGTCTCACTCAAACTAAGATCAAGCAAGAAAAGAAAAAAAAACAAAACAGCAATTTATAAAGTGCCTAGACTAGATGCGAAGGAAATTCAGTTGCTCATCTAAGGGCAACTGCTGGAGGGACAGGGAACTGCAGAATCTCGCCTTGGAGAGCGCTGGTGGACACGTTACTGCACTCTCCTGCTAGCCTGCCAGCAGAGCTGGGCTGAACCAGAGGCAGCAGCCTCCCTTAGCCTTGCTAAGTCAGGCAGGGGAAGGTGGTGGCAACCACTGCCTTGCTGAGGCCGGGAAAACTCAGGGGGCTACAGCACTCCCTCTTTACTGGTTGGAGTGGATGAGCAGAACCGACATTCTACTGCTCCCTAGCTAAATTCCGGCGCTACATTTAGCCACTCCCTGGCAGAGGCTGGCAAGCATGAGCCGGGCAGCATTCTCACACCTCCAGACCAAAGCTGGCAGGGATACACAGCAAAGGCACTCCCCTGCTGCACAGCGAAACCATGCGCATGTGGACTCAAGACCTTTTCCCACTGTCTCTGGAAAGCCAGAGGGTCGGCCTGCCACTGACACTCTCCAGCTGACTTGCTAAAGCCAGCAGGCATGTGCAATCCACACAAGGGCCACCGCCTTGATTGCCTAGCCCTGTTGGACAAGGAGGCTGACATTATTGAGCTCTAGGGGACTATAACAATTGAAAAGACAGTTCTTGGCAGGCCACCACCCCCAGGGCACTGCATAGAAAGTCAAATGAAATTCAACCCTAGTCTGCCTGTGAAAAGGCCCCATTTACTTAGACTGGAGCTTCGGCCTGAGGGACAGGTTTTGGGTTTCCCACACACCCAGAGCTAAGGAGGTGCTCCCAAGGAGACACCAGCCCT
This sequence comes from Redunca redunca, assembly GCA_006410935.1. Lineage (NCBI taxonomy): Eukaryota > Metazoa > Chordata > Mammalia > Artiodactyla > Bovidae > Redunca > Redunca redunca. The sequence goes on along the minus strand of SJYQ01104662.1, from coordinate 144,325 downwards.
ACCTTCTCCTCTGACCTTACTACAGCTCTAAAAGACCTTCCAGAAAGGAGCTGCACAACTGTCTAGAGCCTCAATTTTTCTGTCACCCAGGGAACGACAGCTCTCCTGGACTGGAGGCCAGCAGGAACTACAAATGTGATGCACAGGACTGTATATATTTCTATACTTTAAAAGATCCTGCCTGGGGGTCTGGCTTCCAACCAGCCTGAAACTAGGTGCTAAATGAGATTTCTCCTATTAAAACACTGATAGTCTTAGCACTCCCTCAAAAAGCCTACAAGGGGAAGGGAATCCATAGAGAGATTCTAAAAGTTTGGCAACTGAACATATGGAGGAGACTGTAAGGATGAGAGATAATCTTTAGGCTTCTTATGGTGACTAAGGTCAACAAGTATAAAAGATATAAGTTCCCATAGCAACACTCTGAACATAGTATGAAAGGGAGAGAAAGGGAGATGGGAGAAGACACCAGAATTCTAGCCACTTTTTCCATCCTGCTAGTGGTAGAATGGAGGTCATGGGGCACCCTCTTCACAACTGCTCATTTTAGGCACTTTTTCAGTGAAATTAAAAAAAAAATTATAGCTTACTTCATTTGTCCTGGTGAGATAGGATAAAGAAAAATAGTGCTGATGCCTACAGTCAATTAATTTTTGACAAAAGAGATAAGAGTATACAATAGAAAAAAGACAAATCTCTTCAGCAAGGGTACTGGGAAAGCTGGACACCCACTTGTGAATCAATGAAGTTAGAATACTCCCTCACATCATACACAAGATTTACCAAGTACACTACGGAAAACAGTATGGAGGTTCCTCAAAAAACTAAAAATAGAGTTGCCATTACGATTCTGCATTCCTACTCCTCAGCATATATTCAGAGAAAACTATAATTCAAAAGATACAAACACTCCCATGTTCATAGCAGCAGTATTTTACAATAGCCAAGACACGGAACCAACCTAAATGTGCATCAGCAGATGAACGGAAAAAGAAGATGTGATACACACACACACACACACACACACACACACACACACACACACCAGAATATTACTCAGCCATAAAAAAAGAATGAAATAATGCCATTTGCAGCAACATGGATCTAGAGATTATCATATTAATCAAAGTCAGATAAAGACAAATACCGTATGATATCACTTATATGTAGAATCACAAAAAATGATACAAATGAACTTACATAAAATATAAAACAGACTCAGAGACACGGAAAACAAATTTACAACTACCAAAGAGGAAAGAGAGATGGGGAATAAATTAGGAATTTGGGATTAGCAGATACAAACTGCTATATGTAAAACAGGTAAATAATAAGGTACTACTGTATAGCACTGAGAAATATATTCAATATTATGTAATAAACTATAATGAATGAAACTATAATGAAAAATAAACTGACAAAAAGAACATGTATATATACATATATATATATAACTGAATCACTTTGCTGTATACCAGAAGCTAACACAATATTGTAAATCAATTATGCTTCAATTTTAAAAAGTTTTTTAAAGGAGAATATAATTTATACTTGAAAGACTATAAAAATATGGTATAAAAATATAATGGACAATGAACTTGAAATCATACTACAGCGGCCTGTTCAAAATATGAATAAAAATACCAAGCACAGATGTTAGCCACAGTCATATTCTGGTTAGAGAAAACATATATAAATACACTACTTTAAAAATGCAGAAGTGACTTAATACTGTTAAATTTAAAACATTAGCACCTTTAAAGAATACATTTTTATATAAGAAAATCTCTCAAGACAAAATATATACAAAGAGAAACATCCCTCCTCCTTATTGCTTCACTCTAAACTTTCAGTTCTCATTTCTGATTTCCACTTCTGACCAAATACGGTTTCTCTTGCTTGCACCTTCTCCTCTCCACTTACAGCCCCAAACACAAAGAATTAGACCATTAATAATCCTTGGTGGGGGGCTTCTGTGGTGGCTCAGAAAGTAAAGAATCTGCCTGCAATGCAGGAGACCCAAGTTCGATCCCTTGGTAGGAAAGATCCCCTGGAGAAGGGAATGGCAACCCACTCCAGTATTCCTGCCTAGAGAATTCCATGGACAGAGGAGCCTGGTGGGCTACAGTCCAGAGAGTCACAAAGAGTCGGACACAACTGAGCAACTAACACTTTCACTTTTTCAACCCTTGGTTCACTTTAACATTAAATGCTTGGACTTCGTTTTTATATTTTAATAATATAATAAATACCTATTAACCCATCACCCAAGATAAGAAGTAAAACATTACCAACAGTTTCCATTTACTAACACAGATTCATACATCCTAAACCCTGTCACTCACCCACTACTGGGTAGCCCCTCTTCTAAATTTTGTGCTTTTCACTCATTTGCACACATGCACACAGGCACACACAGAGACACAAACACACAGAGTTGTATTTTCCATTTTTGTATTATAAAATTTGAGAGTTTTGATTAGTCTGTGTGTCTGGTTGTTGCTGTTAACTGTGAAGCTATATAAATTCACCTGGCCTCAAATTAGATTCTTTCCATGTTCCACAAGTGAAATAATGGAAATTCCAAAATATTCCCAGAGGAAATATACATACACATAAAAACTGATAGACAGACTAAAAATGACAAGAGGGAAAATCTCAGCGAAAACTATGTTAAACAGAAGGTGCCAAGAAGATATTCAAATGATAACAACTGAGGCCCAATCCTCTTGTTTTTTAAGATTAAAAGCATCACAGGCAAAGAGGGAAAAAATGCTATTCTCTAAAAGGTAAGAATCATCATAATCCCTTGACAATAGTAAAGCGAGAGAGAAAGTTCAAGCCTCCTTTTTCTGTTCATGAAATCAAAAGGAAAAAAGAATCCCTTGATGTTTTTATCATTTTCTTTTTCTACTACATCTAGTAACAGAGAGAAGAAAGCACAATTAAAACTACAATAACTAAAAATGCTCGCACCTCTTAAATGATCCGATATTCAACTTCCCCAAAGACACATTAATATGTAAACTATTCTACAAATAAAATCCAATCCAATTTATTTTTCTTTATTTACAAATAAAAACCCCACAAGCCTATAATATTTTCTTGCTGACCCTTTAAGAAAATGTTAGCTACTAACGCATATATATGGAATTTAGAAAGATGGGGATGATGACCCTGTATGCGAGAAAACAAAAGAGACTCAGATCTATAGAGTGAACTTTTGGACTCTGGGGGAGAGAGAGAGGGAGAGGGTGGGATGAGATGGGAGAATGGCATTGAAACATGTAAAAATAAATAAATAAATAAATAAATAAAAAGAAAATGTTAGCACACTCCTGCCTGAAGACTGAAGGCTGGTTCGGACATATTGAACAAAAACTGACTAATTTGACTATATTCCAGAATCAAGCCCAGAAATATTTAAAGGAATACAAAATATCAGCCCTGAGCAACATAAAATTCACAAAGTGTAGAATCCAATGGAATGTTTCAAAGCAAGCAAAAGCAAGAAAACCTGATTCATAATTAGAAAAGCAATCAACAGAACAGACTGACATTTCTTTAATGATGTATAGCTGACTTATACTATTACATATGTTTCAGGGATATAACATAGTGAGTTACAATACAGTAATTCACGACTTTTAAAAACTATACTTCATTTATACTTATTATAAAATATTGGCTATATTGCCTATGCTGTACCATATATCCTTGTAGCTTATTTATTTTTAATTGAAATATTAGTTTCTGGTGTACAGCAAAGTGATTCAATTATATATGCATATATATATATATATATACACACACAGACATACATTGTTGTTCAGTTGCTCAGTTATATCCAACTTTTTGTGATCCCATTTACAAATACTCTTTTACAAGATACTGAATATAGTTCCCTGTGCTATTCAGTAAGACCCTGTTATCTAATTTTTATACAGTGGTTTGTATCTCTTTGTAGCTTATTTTATACCTAATAGTTTATAACTCTTAGTCCCCTGACCCTAATTGCCCCTCTCCCCTTCCTTCTCTCCACTGGTAACCACTAGTTTGTTCTCTGAAAGTCCACTTCTTTTCTGTTACATTTACTAGTGTACTGCATTTTCTAGATTCCACATATAAGTGATATCATACAATATTTCTGTATGACTTATTTTTCTGACTTAAATCACTAACATAAAACCCTCCAAGCCCAACCATGCAAATGGCAAAATTTCATTGTGTGTGTATATATGTGTGTATACATCTTCCTTATCCATTCATCTATTGATGGACACGTAGATTGGTTCTATATCTTGGCTACTATAAACAGATTTTATTTTCCAGTTCTCCAAAATCACTGTGGACAGAGACTGCAGCCATGAAAGTAAAACTCGCTTGCTCCTTGGAAGAAAAACTATGACAAACCTAGACAGTGTATTAAAAAGCAGAGACATCAATTTGCTGGCAAAGGTCCAACTAGTCAAATCTATGGCTTTTCCAACTGTCATGTATGGATGTGAGAGTTGGGCCATAAAGAAGGCTGAGCACCAAAGAATTGATGCTTTCAAACTATGGTGTTGGAGAAGACTCTTGAGAGTCCCTTGGACAGTAAGGAGATCAAACCAGTCCATCCTAAAGGAAATCAGTCCTGAATATTCATTGGAAGGACTGAAGCTGTAACTGAAGCTCCAATACTTTGGCCACCTGATGCAAAGAGCCAACTCACTGGAAAAGACCCTGATGCTGGGAATGACTGAGGGCAGGAGGAGAAGGAGATGACAGGATGAGATGGTTGGATGGCAACACCAACTCAATGGACATGAGTTTGAGCAAACTCTGGGAGATGGTAAAGGACAGGGAAGCCTGGTATGCTGCAGTCCATGGAGTCGCAAAGAATAGGACGCGACTGAGCAACTGAACAACAATACTGTGAACAATAGAGTACGTGTATCTTTTTGAATTAATGCTTCAGCCTTTTTTCTTTCTGGATGTAGACACAGGAGTGGAATTGTTGGATCATACAGTAATTCTACTGTTAGTTTTCTGAAGAACCTCCATACTATTTTCCATATGGCCGCAACAATTTACATTCCCACCATCAGGGTATAAGAGTTCCCCTTTCTCCACATTCTCACCAACATTTGTTATTTGTGGTCTTTCTCACCAACATTTGCTATTTGTGGCCTTTTTCGTGACAGTCATTCTGGGAGGCATGACGTTTTGATCTGCATTTCTGATGATTAATAACTCTGACTATCTTTTCATGTGTTTGTTGGCCATCTGTACAGCTTCTATGGGAAAATGTCTATTTAGATCTTCTGCCCGTTTTGTTAAATGAGTTGTTTTATTTGATGTTGAGTTGTATGAGCTGCTTATATATTTTGGATATCAATCAGTCATATCACTGCATCTTCTCCCCTTCAGTAGATTGTCTTTCATTGCGTCAACTGTTTCCTTTGCTGTGCAAAAGCCTTTAAGTTTAATTAGGTCCCATTTGTTTCTTTCTGCTTTAATTTCTGTTACTTGAGAAGACAGATTAAAAAAAAAATTTCTACAATTTATGGTTTCTGGTCATCTATTTAGGTCTTTGATCCATTTTGACATTATTTTTGTATATGGTACATGAAAATGTTATAATCTCACTCTGGACATGTAGCTGTCCAGTTTTCCCAGCGCCACTTATTGAAAAGATTGTCTCTACTCCATTGTATATACTTGCCTCCTGCATCATATATTAATTGACTAAATCTACATGGGTTTATTTCTGGGCTCTTTATTCTGTTCCACTGATTTATGCCTGTTTTTCTGCCAGTACCACATTGTTTAGATTACTGAAGCTTTGCAGTATAGTCTGAAGTCTGCAAATATGATGCCTCCAGCTCCATTTTTTCTCAACATTGTTTTGGTTATTTGAGGTCTGTTCGTGTTTCCATATGAATTTTAAAATTGTATGTCCTAGTTCTGTGAAAATGCCATTGACATTTTCACAAGGAGGGCACTGAATCTATAGATTGGTCTGAGGAGCACAGTCATTTAACAATTTTAATTCTTCCAATCTACAAACATATAGTATAGCTTTCCACAGGATAGACTGACATCTAAATGCTATGATAAATATACTCCATTTACACAAGAAGGTAAAAGAGAATGTGAACATGTTTAAAAAAAGACATGGGAGATCTCTCCATAGAGAAGCATATAAACACACATACAACTCCTAAAAATGAAAAATGCAGTGTCTGAGAGGAAAAATATACTAAGATAGATTAACAATATATTAGACACTGCAAAAAAAAAAATAGATTAGTAAACATGAAGAGGCAGCAATAGAAAGTAACGAAAACACAAAAGGGGAAAAAAGACTGAAGAAATATACATACACACAGTTATCTGAAATAAGCAAGTAACTCTTAAAACTCAACAAGAAAATATACAATCTGGGATAAAGACCTGACAGATACCTCAACAAGAAAATATACAATCTGGGATAAAGACCTGACAGATACCTCACATACAGATGGCAAACAAGCATATGAAAAGAAGTGTCCCATCACATGTTATTAGGGAAAACAAATTCAACAAAGAAATACCATAACACAGGTAGCAAAACACTGACATCAATGCTCATGAGAATGTGGAGCAACAGAAATTCTAATTTCACAGAATATATGGGTATTTTCTACATTCTCTGTTCAGTATTTCTGTAAGCCTGAATTGCTCTTAAAAAATAAAATGTAAGACCAGAAACTGTAAAACTCCTAGAGGAAAACATAGGCAAAACACTCTCTGACATAAATCACAGCAAGATCCTCTATGACCCACCTCCTAGACTAATGGAAATAAAAGTAAAAATAAACAAATGGGACCTCATTAAACTTAAAAGCTCTTGCACAATGAAGGAAACTAAAAGCAAGGTGAAAGACAGCCTTCAGAGTGGGAGAAAAGAGCAAACGAAGCAACTGACAAAGAATTAGTCTCAAAAATATACAAACAGCTCACACACCTCAATACTAGAAAAAATAAATGACCCAATCAAAATATAGGCCAAAGAACTAAACAGACTTCTCCAAAGAAGACATACAGATGGCTAACAAACACATGAAAACATGCTCAAAATCACTCATCAGAGAAATGCAAATCAACACCACAATGAGGTACCATTTCACGCCAGTCAGAACAGCTGCTATCAAAATGTCTACAAACAATAAACGCTGGAGAGGGTGTGGAGAAAAGGGAACCCTCTTTACACTGTTGGTAGGAATGCAAATTAGTATAGCCACCATGGACAAAAGTGTGGAGACTCCTTAAAAAACTGAAAACAGAACTGCCATACGACCCAGCAATTCCACTGCTGGGCATACGCACTGAGGAAACCAGAATTAAAAGAGACATGTGTACCCCAATGTTCATCCCAGCACTGTTTACAATAGATAGGACATGGAAGCAACGTAGATATCATCAGCAGATGAATAGATAAGAAAGTTGTGCTACATGTACACAATGGAATATTACTCAGCTATTAAAAAGAACACATTTGAATCAGTTCTAAAGAGCTGGATGAAACTGGAGCCTATTATACAGAGTGAAGTTAAGTCAGAAAGAAAAACACTAATATAGCATCAGTTCAGTTCAGTCGCTCAGTTGTGTCCAACTCTTTGTGACCCCATGAATCACAGCACGCCAGGCCTCTCTGTCCATCACCAACTCCCAGAGTTCACTCAAACTCATGTCCATCGAGTTACTGATACCATCCAGCCATCTCATCCTCTGTCGTCCCCTTCTCCTCCTGCCCCCAATCCATCCCAGCATCAGTCTTTTCCAATGAGTCAAATCATCGCATGAGGTGGCCAAAGTATTGGAGTTTCAACTTCAGCATCATTCCCTCCAAAGAAATCCCAGGGCTGATCTCCTTCAGAATGGACTGGTTGGATCTCCTTGCAGTCCAAGGGACTCTCAAGAGTCTTCTCCAACACCACAGTTCAAAAGCATCAATTCTTCGGCGCTCAGCCTTCTTCACAGTCCAACTCTCACATCCATACATGACCACAGGAAAAACCATAGCCTTGACTAGACGGACCTTAGTCGGCAAAGTAATGTCTCTGCTTTTGAATATGCTGTCTAGGTTGGTCATAACTTTCCTTCCAAGGAGTAAGCGTCTTTTAATTTCATGGCTGCAATCACCATCTGCAGTGATTTTGGAGCCCCCAAAAATAAAGTCTGACACTGTTTCTACTGTTTCCCCATCTATTTCCCATGAAGTGATGGGACCAGATGCCATGATCTTCGTTTTCTGAATGTTGAGCTTTAGGCCAACTTTTTCACCCTCCTCTTTCACTTTCATCAAGAGGCTTTTTAGTTCCTCTTCACTTTCTGCCATAAGGATGGTATGACATCATATGACAACTCTGTATTTAACTTTTTAATAACTGTCAAGCTATTTTCCAGTGGCTATACTGTCTTACATTCTCAGAAGCCATGTATGAGAGTTTCAATTAGTCCACATCCCACCAACATCAGTTATTATCTCTCTTTTGGATATAGCCATTTTAGTGGGTGTGATGTGGAAAGGGGGACTTCTTACAGTGATAAAAGGCTTTGTGTTTTGATAGTTACATAACAATATCCATCTGGCAAAACTCATCAAATTTTCTACTTAAAATTAATGAGTTTCATGGCATGAAAATTATTTCTCAATAGAGATAAATCCTTTAAAAGACTTACTTTAAAATATCTATCATTTAGAAAATCATGAGTTTCCATTTTCACACCTAGGAATGTATAGGGATAAATAAACAATTTCCAAGACCATAATTTGTCCAATTCACTAAGACACCTACAATCTTCTTTATAGTTCTACAGTTTAAGGAAAAAAAAAGGCATTTAAACTGTACTGATAAGGATCAGCATCTCCATTACAAGTCTGTTTATTTGGGTCAGAATCATTAAGCTCACATGTAATTTAGTTGCTTCATGTTACACCTTTGTTTTTATCTGATTTGAGATATCCGTCACTAACCCTTCTGATGTACTTTTAATAGTTTATACCAAGTCCTGTAAAGGGAACAAACATTTCTTCTAAAGGGCTGATTTAATTTAGAGTGAACGTACCTTGAATAGATTACAGCTGTCTTTGTGATATACTTCATCCCAACAGCTTAAAATTTTCAATGTACTTAATGTAGGAAAATAGATTACCTATATACGGGTCCCAATATTGACTATCTTCATTGCTCTTCACTGTTAGACTAAAAACCAAGGACTTCAAATATAATGAAGACACAATTGAAGATACCTTAGAGCTTTAAGTGTGAATGAAAATACAGAAAAACAGAGCTACTTTTACAAATTTCCATGAATACAAAATTGTTTGATTTCTGCTGTCAGAGTCATAGCCTAGAAACACCTGGACTTGTTAAAACTGTTTTCGTGTAATAAAGGAAAAATCATATAATGGAAGACAGTGAGGCCTAAATGGTTAAGGGTGAGCTTGAAACTTCAAATTCCAACTGGATCACTTAACAGCTGTGTATCTTGATGCTAGTCACCTACCTCTTTGAGCTTAGTTTCCTCACCTATAAAATAGCGTACTGGTATTCACCTTGCAAAATAGTGGTAAGGTGGTGATAATGTTTATAATCTACCTAGAATTTTATCTGAAGAGTATCAAAGCAATATTATACATTTGATTTGTCATTTACTTCCTCTCTTTTCTCTTTAGTATACTTCCTACTCACTATAGCCCTCATAGGAAAAGTCCCAAACTATAGGGATCAAATATTTAGGTATGAACTGAGAATACGCTTAGATCAATTTATCTAACTCAATACCACAGCATCACCAAAAACTAAAAGGATTTTTAAACTAAAAAAGCAGTATTTCTAAAACAAACATTCTCCTTTAAAAACACTGTTTCTCTGGCCAAAAACATTAAATTTAAAGTGAACAGAACATATGTTCCCAAGTTAGATTTCACCTAAATCACAGGGCTCACAAAATTTTGTAAAAATCTAAATGATCCCAAGTGACAAAGGCCCCAGTGATAAGGACTAGGTGTTATGAAAAAAAATACACAAAGCAAACTGAGAAGTAATTAGAGCAGAAAACATTAGGGAAGCCCTAAATCTCATAGTTTGGCCATTTAAAATGTCGATAAGCCTGTTTCCTCTTTGCAAAATACTGGTGATGACTGTAAGCAAATGTCAGTTGGCCTACTTTCGGAAAGGCGCTAGTGTTTTGGATGAACAGACTGTGAGTGTGTGTGTGTTTACAGGGTTTAACTTGTTGAACCATAGTTATTAGAGTTTTACAGAAAAAAAAAATTATGACAAACCCTTCTGGAAAAGTTAATCTGAATTCATATGACTAAACAAATCAAACAGCTCTTCCTTGATTGTGACAAAACTTGTTTGAAAAGGATGAAACACGTAGCCAGCACATTGAGAAAATAAAGAAATTCAACACATACAAAGTGCAACCTATTCAAAAATTTGCAAAGAAAAAAGGAAATAAGAAAAAGTTTAACAATTCTAAAGGTGTTCTGCTCATATCTGTTTCTAGAAAATAACTTCAGCCATTCATATCATAAAGCAGCAGCAGCAATTAGTGTTTTTGACTGCATGGGTGGGCTGTTTACAATATTATAAGCTTCAAAAAAAATACTAGGCATTTACACTCCAGTAGGGAAAAATGGGTTGGACCTTGGGGTTTTTTTAAAAACCTTTTAATATTTTAGGATGTGAACTGTGAATTCCACACATAGCAGAACAAAAAATAATAGTAACTTTCCAGCAGTAAGTAATAATAAAATAACCTAAAAGGAATAAGCCACGTTGTCTACCCAGTGTTTTAGATGAGAAACAGGATTTTGGCTCATAGACACTTGAGGAAACTGTATCTCCATAGTCCGTCTGCTCTCAGAGTAAAAGCCCTAGTTTATAAGAATTTGCTCTAAAACAGGAAAATTCAGACACCCAGTATATTAGACTCCTAAGGATAATATATAAGGTTCAATCTGGATTTCTAAAAAATCTGGTTCAGGTGAGAAGCCAAAATGGTCATCTACTCCATAAGCAATAAGCAAACGGTATAAGCACGAGGCTAATATAATTCCTGACAGAATTACAAGCTCTGTTAGAGTCAAAAATGGTGCTATCCATTTGGTCAGTGATAAATGATTTTTAAAAATACATTATACTAAAGTAGAGTTTTAGTTTCTCTTTGGCAAAATACTGCATAAATCCATTTGGTGGGTACCACCTATAGATATTCCACATATTACACAAGGCACTGCAGAGAATGCAATGATTAAAAACAACTGTACCTGTGGTTCCAAAGGAAGATATAACAAAGGAGAAATTTCCCCAAAAAAGGTATGAAAATCAGAGGCTGGCAAAAAAAACATTCAAGAAGATATAAGAGAAAAAGAAAAACTTCAACTTTCAAAGAGAGTCATGATTTAAAATTAGATATGGTAAAGATATGCAAAGATTTTCTTTGTATGAAACTAAAGACACATAAAAAACTGACAAACATCACAAGTAACAGGATAACTTGCAAACTATATAGGATGTCCTATATAGTCTTTGAAATTCAAGCTAGGCGTCAACAGTACATGAACCAAGAACTTCCAGGTGTACAAGCTGGATTTAGAAAAGGGAGAGGGCCCAGAAATCAAATTGCCAACATTCACTGGATCACAGAAAAAGCAAGAGAATGCCAAAAAAAAAAACATCTACTTTTGCTTCACTGACTATGCTAAAGCCTTTGACTGTGTGGATCACAACAAACTGTGGAAAATTCTTACAGACCAACTTACCTGTCTCCTGAGAAACCTGTATGCAGGTCAAGAAGCAACAGTTAGAACTGGTTCAAAATTGGGAAAGGAGGAAATCAAGGCTGTATACTGTCACCCTGCTTATTTAACTTATGTGCAGAGTACGTCATGAGAAATGGCAGGCTGGATGAAGTACAAGGTGGAATCAAGACTGCCAGGAAAAATATCAACAATCATAGATATGCAGTCGATACCACTCTAATGGAAGAAAGTGAAGAGGAACTAAAGAGCCTCTTGAAGAGGTGAAAGAGGAGAGTGAAAAAGTTGGCTTAAAACTCAACATTCAAAAACAAAGATCACGGCATCTGGTCCCATTACTTCATGGCAAATAGATGGGGAAACAATGGAAACAGTGAGAGATTTTATTTTCTTGGGCTCCAATACCACTGTGGACAGTGACTGCAGCCATGAAATTAAAAGATGCTTGCACCTTGGAAGAAAAATCATGACAAAACTAGACACCGTGTTAAAAAGCAGAGACATTACTTTGCCAACAAAGGTCTGCATACTCGAATCTACAGTTTTTCCAGTAGTCATGTACAGATGTGAGAGCTGGACCATAAAAAAGGCACAGCAGCAAAGAACTGATGCTTTTGAACTGTGGTGTTGGAGAAGACTCTTGAGAGTCCCTTGGACTTCAAGGAGATCAAACCAGTCCATCCTAAAGGAAATCACTCCTGAATAGTCACTGGAAGAACTGATGCTGAAGCTGAAGCTCCAATACTTTGGCCACCTGATACAAAGAACGGACTCACTGGAAAAGACCCTGAAGCTGGGAAAGACTGAAGGCAGGAGGAGAAGGGGACGATAGAGGATGAGACGGTTGGATGGCATCACCGACTCGATGGACATGAGTTTGAGCAAGTTCCGGGAGTTGGTGATGAACAAGGAAGCCAGGCGTGCTACAGTCCGTGGGGTTGCAAAGAGTTGGACATGACTGAGCGACCGAACTGACTGATAATGAAGCTGAAGCTCCAATATTTTGGCCATGTGATGCAAACAGCCGACTCACTGGAAAGACCCTGATGCTGGGAAAGACTGAGGACAAGAAGAGAAGAGGGTGACAGAGGGTGAGATGGCTGGATAGCATCATCAACCCAATGGACATGAGTTTGAGCAAACTCTTGGAGATAGTGAAAGACAGGGAAGTCTGGTGTGCTGCAATTCATGGGGTGGCAAAGAGTCAGACACAACTTAGTGACTGAACAACAATACAGAACGTCTACAGACACACATACATAATAATATATCACTAATAATCTAGTAAAGAGCTGAAATTAGTAATACAAACAAGCATGGTATTATTAGAAAAATAGCAAAAATATGACGACTATCCACTCTCCCTAGCACTCAAAGAAAAATTTGCTAAAATAGGATTTTCCCCCACCACATAGGCATAAGAACCAATAAAGCACAGAACTGGAAAAAGGGAATTCACACATATAAATGACAGCATACTTTCTTTGAGAAGCAATTTTATAGTATCTGTCAAATTTTTACATGAATATATTCTCTTACCTAGTAATTATCCTTCTAGGAGTTATCCTAAAAATAATTCCTTGTATACTTTTTACACACACACACACATACACAAGTATATAACAATGTAACATGTTACAGGACAAAGGTTTAAAATTAATATAAATGTTCATACAATGAAATAACATAATTTTTGGCAATGCTGAAAGAACTTCTGAAATGGAAAGATGTTCACAATAAAAACTGTTCTACATACACACACATCCAAAAGCAAATACATATAATACCTATAAAGAACTTGAATCAGGTACTGTATATAATACAAGTTAATTTCAAGAATATATGAATAGCTCAAGGGTGAAAAAAAAACAGGAAATGCATACTGTAAGCTGTCAATACACACTCAGTATCTGAGTGAGGAAATTAAAGAAGTAAAGAGGCAACTGGGTTTATCACTAATAACATAGAATCACATGAATTTTCACTTTCTACATTTCAGCATTCCTTGATTCTTATAATGAATATTTTACTTGGTTAGAATTAATTATATGGTCTTTCAATTAAGAAATTTAAAACATATTAAGGCAAATGTGGCCTCTGATCCCACTCCTTGGAAATAATCATTATTAGCACAATATCCATAGCTATCTAAAATTTTTAACTTATACATTAAATCACATATATTGCTATATTTTATTTCACAAGTCAGGTACTGATTTACTTAAAACCACTAGAGTCATTGAGAGTAATAAGAACTGACTTGAAATTAATTTCTAAAAAGGATGGATTTGAAAGATAATAAATAACAGCTTTTATTTGACATGAAAATACCAATTGATTGGTCATAGCTTCCTGGAAGAGTGCACTGATAAAAATTCTAAAGCCGGCGTAGGTTCATTAGGAAAGTAATCAATTATTATTAGTGACCATGAAAAAATAGGGAAGCACAAACTGTGCTGATATGAGTAAATGCCAATTAAATATAATAATGACCTTTATGGGGTAAAAGAACATCCAAATCTTTCAGTTTTTCACTTTTGTTAGGAGACAGACCTTGCACAGAAACACCTACAGAAAGGGAACTTGCTTTTCTTCTAGATAATAACTTTCAAAAGATTATATCATGTAGGAACATTCAAATATATATTAACACCTTGTATCAAGTACTCTGTTAGGTACTAAAGATTTGAAAACAGCCTACAAGCCTCCAAGTAAGAGGCAATGTGCAAATAAAATAAAAAAACAGTAAATCCTATGGGAACACATACTACTGACGCTGAATAACATCCTAACTCAAGAGAAGCTGAATAACGTCCTAACTCAAGAGAAGCTGAATAATGTCCTAACTCAAGTTAGGACATGCATATTCTAGAAGAGGAATTAGAAAATGAGAGACCTGACAGAAAGAAGAGGGATCACCCTAGGAAATGGAAGCTCAATAAAACTATCACAAAGGAGTGTTGCTGCGGAGAGGAAGGTAGGGATAGGGAACAATGGTGACGGCCAAAGATAATGCTAGAAAAACACACTGTAAGGGAATCAGTTCACCAAAGACCTAATGATTCTGCTGTGCAGCAGTTCTTATTGATTTCTTAATTCTAACCATTTGGAGATTTCTTTGTATTTTCTACATACACATTCAAATTATCTATGAAGAAAGATGATTTTACAACTTTCATTCTAATATTTACATCTTTTCTTTTTCTTTTTTAATTTTTATTTTAACTTTAGTTTACTTTACAATACTGTATTGGTTTTGCCAAACATTGACATGAATTCACCACGAGTGTACATGCATTCCCAAACATGAATCCCCTCCCACCTCCCACCCCATAACATCTCTCTGAGTCCTCCCCATGCACCAGCCCCAAGCATCCTGCATCCTGCATCGGACATAGACTGGCAATTCGTTTCTTACATGATAGTAAACATGTTTCAATGCCATTCTCCCATCTCATCCCTCCCTCTCCCTCTCCCCCAGAGTCCAAAGGTTCACTCTACAGATCTGAGTCTCTTTTGTTGTCTTGCATACAGGGTCATCATCACCATCTTTCTAAATTCCATATATATGCGTTAGTATACTGTATTGGTGTTTTTCTTTCTG
>SJYQ01104662.1:58283-128636 GCA_006410935.1 Redunca redunca | reverse complement strand
CTTTGGCTATTCGAGGTTTTTTGTATTTCCATATAAATCTTGAAATTATTTGTTCTAGTTCTGTGAAAAATACCGCTGGTAGCTTGATAGAGATTGCATTGAATCTGTAGATTGCTTTGGGTAGTATACTCATTTTCACTACATTGATTCTTCCGATCCATGAACATGGTATATTTCTCCATCTATTAGTGTCCTCTTTGATTTCTTCCATCAGTGTTTTATAGTTTTCTATATATAGGTCTTTAGTTTCTTTAGATAGATATATTCCTAGGTATTTTATTCTTTTTGTTGCAATGGTGAATGGAATTGTTTCCTTAATTTTTCTACTTTCTCATTATTAGTGTATAGGAATGCAAGGGATTTCTGTGTGTTGATTTTATATCCTGCAACTTGACTATATTCATTGATTAGCTCAAGTAATTTTCTGGTGGAGTCTTTAGGGTTTTCTATGTAGAGGATCATGTCTTTTTCTTATCTTATTGTAATGGCAAGGACTTGAGTTCAACAGTAAAGAGAAGTTCAATGGTAAATCCATCCCAAATTCAAAAGGAAAATATTTAATATATCATTATTGATTATAATATTAACAGATTTTTTATAGACTTTCTTTAGCATACTGATGTTTCTTTCTATTCCTAATTTGCTAAAAGTTTTTAAAATCATAAACAGTTATTAAATTTTGCTAAAGGTTTTTTCCATTTCTATTGAAATGATTATTTGTGTTTCTTCTTCTTTCTAATAATATGGTGAATTACACTGATTGATTCTCAAATGTTAACCAACCTTGTATACCTGGAATATCTTTTACTTGGTCCTGACATATAATTCTTCCTATGTATCACTGGATTCTGTTTGATAATATTTACATGCAAATTACATCAAGAAAGAGAAAGGGAGAGAGGGAGAAAGGAGAGAGGGAGAAAAAAGAAAAGACAGACAAAGGAAGGGAGACAGAGGGGTAGAAGCAAGGGGAGGGAAAGAAGGAGGGGAAAAGAGAAGAAGGGGAGGGAGGGATGTGTTGGATAGGAGAAGGTGAAGTTAAGAAAAAAGGGTAACAGAAAAGAATTACTCAAGAAGAGTTAGCAAGCCACATTCAGACAATATCCCAAAGAGAACAGGGATGAAATTATTTTTTAATCAATCATTCTGGGGGTGTAACAGTCAAATACAAGTCCAGAGAAAACACGGAAAATTTAGGAAAGCAAATCATCAAAAAAGTAGTTTAAGGAAATTTCTCAAAACTATACTACTTGCATTTCTACACTGAAGAGGCCCAGAATAATATATGAACCAACAAACAACACTGCAAAATTTCAGAACACTGGGAATAAAGCCAACATTCTACTAGGTCCCAGAGAAATAAACAAGCCATTTACAAAGAAAACGGTATCAAAATGACTCAAGATTCTTCAACCATAACACCAGACTAATACCTTCAAATTTCTGAAGTAACATTACTTACAAGTATTTCTTATCCAGCCAAATTAACAATCAAGAATTAATTAAGAAAGAATAAAACATCTTCAGACAAACAAGATCCACCACACATCCTTTTTCCAGAAACTATTAAAGACTTATTCCACCAAAATGCGTGCAGAAGCAAAATGGGCAAAAGAGAGGAATTAGGTAGTCTATTTTCTGTTACAAAATGTATCTGAGCAGTTGCATGTATAGCTTTAATGAAAACAAATCTAAAAAATTAAATAATAAAATCAACACATGCATTTTGTATAAGTCAGACATTTAGCTTTGTGAAATTACATCTTAAATATTAAAATTAAAGTATTAAAAAGGTATATTATAGTGGATGGAGAAATTTTTCTTTTAATTAGACAAAGTAAATTAAACAAAGTCAAATCCTAATAGCAATATTAACTTCTAAAGTTCTATACTCTCCCATGAAGTATTTCTGCCCTAAGTAAAAAAATTTGAGAAAAGTTGAACATTAATAATTGGCATAAATAGGGGAATTCCCTGGTTGCCCAGTGGTTAGGACTCCATGGTTCCACTGAAGGAGGCCTGGATACTATCCCCGATCATGAAGCTAGATCCCACAAGCCACACCGTGCAACCAAAAAATTTTTTAATAAATAGTAAATGGTTGATATAAAGAGAAGAACTTCATAAATGAAATGAAAGGAGAAAAATCTGCCCCTGTGAATTACATACAAAAGAAATGAAGACACAGCAGACAAGCAGACTCCTTTAGTAATAAAGGTCTTAATTCCAATCATCCAGAGAGAAAGCTGGCTATTCCAAAAACAATCTTCTTTGTCAAAACTTTCACCAAAACACAAATGCAACAGAAAACAGTATGTGTGTGAAGCAGAGACAGAGCTGATAACTGTATAATGCCACATTCTTCAGTAACAAGGGAAAACCTCCACGTGACTGCAGGATATTGTTGACTTATTACCTCTGCCTTTACCATTTCAATTAAGCAGATTTAATAATTATATTAATCTCTAATAATACTTAGGCACACAATAGTAAGTTTAAATAAACATTCTCACTAATTTAGAGAAGTAATTGTACAAAGTGTTAGGAAGATTTCCAACTTCTGTACAACCTTTAAAAATACAGAATTTAAATATTTTAATATTTTCTTTTATAAGTATGCAAATGATATTAAAATGATTGTTTTTAATGCACATGCAAACATTACTGAGTGAACACTGGCAAATTAAAGAGAAAATACAGTCTGTAGAAAGCTTAGATCATTAGAGTTGGGAGTTATTGAGGCTTCTGAACAACTGATATAATTTAACCATATATCTAATTTTTTTAATAAAAAATGCCTAATATTTACATACAAAATTTAGAAGTTTTCATTATTCAAGCAGAGATTCAAGGCCAAAAGTCCAAAGTTGTACTTCTGCCATCGCTATAAATACAGACAAGAGACTCGTCTGCAATCCAGATAATGGTGAAAACCAAGCTTTCCAAGGCAGTAAGTAAAACTGAGAAGAGCAAAGACACTGAGAACATCAGAGACTTGGGGAGTACCCACAGCAGAAAGCTAAAGGAGCAACGTAACAAAAGCAGCACAGTCAGCAAGGGAGGGACCTGGGATGAGCGCGGCCATGAAAACCAAGAGAAGAGGCCTTCAAGGAATAGCCAGCAGTGAGAGACTAAAGGGAGATCAAAGAGGAGGAAGATAAATCAAAACCGCAGCAGAAAGTGAATGGCCATATTGAATTGGTTAAGATTACCTATTTCCATCTCAACTGACAGAACTTAAGACTTTATCTTGGAGGGAGGAGGGGAAAGGGGTATAGAAACTTGGAGGAAAACAGGCTTTAGTTATCATTCTTGCTGTCTGTTGTCCAAGACCAATAAAAGAGAAACCTCTTTCTGAATGATTTGTTTCTTCTTAAGGGCTACACTCACCAAACTGTGGAGCAGGCAAGATTCTAGCCGCTCGAATTGGGCCATGTCGAACAGAAAAAAGCTCCTGTGCTTCCCCACTGATCTGCAGGAGGAGACAGAAAAAATACAGGAAATGAAAACACAGGTCAGAACATTATTATACAAAAACAAGATCTCCTAAATTTTTACCATGATTTTTGGTCTCAAATGTAATATATACACATACACACACACTAATGGTGACCATACACATTAAGCATATTGATGTGTTAAATTATCATAAATATTTTTAGAAAATGTTAAGAGCATGCATTTCATATGAATAGAAAAATAAAAGGTCTGTTTTGGAAGCCTATAATTTTTATCTTTAATAAACTACAAGTTTGTTAAAGTTTGTTCAGTTCCTACCTGACTACCTTCCATTTTAGAACAAAGCAGCTAGGATTTTTATTAGTATTCAGCTTTCTATGTATGAAAATAAATATTCTTAATATTCTGAAAAGCAGAACTTAAATGCTATAGTAACTTTCACCAATGTGCTATATATGAGAAAAAGCAAAACATGTTGCAAAGAACACTGAGGTGGAGGGTGAATGACCTGGGTGCCAGTTACAGTTCTGCAACCCTAGCTGCTAACCTCCTTGAGTAAATCATTTAACCTCTATAAACCTTTACTACTTATCTTCTTCTCTAAATACATTTTAGTAAATACTGTATACATTTAGATATACAACACGAAGATTTGATATATATTTGTGTATATATATACATGTATATGTCACCTTCTCAGAGTAACCTTCTATATGTGATAAAAGCACCTGAAATCTAGTTATCTAGTTTTCTTTTCTTTCTTTTACGGCCATGTCGCATGACATGCAGGATCTCGGTCCCCCGACCAGGGATCGAACTCACATCCCTCTGCAGTGGAAGCACGGAGTCTTAACCACTGGACCACCAAGGAAGGCCAAGAAATCTATTTTTTCAGTATTCAATACAGTATACTTAATTACAGTCACCATGCCTAAACATTAGGTCTCCTGACTTACTCAACTTATAAAACTGAACCTTTATACTTTTTGACCAACATTTCCTCTACCTCCTCTAAGCCTATATTCTTTGCATTTATAAGTTGAGACGATAAAGATGCTAAACAAACTCAAAATGCTTTTAGTTTCAATATTCTATTCAGTAAAAATGTATGCATCTTTAAATTTCATTTTTATTATACACTAAGATCAAACACTATATGAATCTCTGTGCATTTTGAGTCATTACCAGATTTGTTCCTCAAATATAAAGGGTATAGTAGTCTATTAATCCAAAAGTAAAAGAGGTAGACTAATGTATGTGTCAAGTGTGAAAACAATTGCTTTTCAAAATTACTAGTTCAAAAGGACAATCTGCTGCTAACTGAAATACTGCACAGATTAAATCATAATTAGTTAAGAAAGTCTTTCCAGAGTACTGTGAGTGGTAATGTAGTTCCCAATACATTTTCTTAATTGTCAAGTGTTTGATGGAATATGTTATATCAGATCAAGAAAATGGCAAATATTGTAAAACTCATTCTATAAACCCAAAAACTTACAACAGATGTAAAAATGGTAAACATTCCATAAAGTAAACACGCCAATGGTATTTCTTTGAAAACAGGCCTGCCAAACAAGGAATTTAAAATATCAACACTTTATATATTACAAAAGGTCTATCAGTCTTCCAATATTAAACAATAAATCTGCAGTGCTGCCTTTTAGATCAATGCTTTTTTAGATCTTCAGCTTCTCTTCTACCTGAATTGAAGTGCTGCAAACTGTAAATAATTTTGTCTTTTATAAATGTTAAATTATGCTAATGCCCAAAGAGCCATCATATTCATTTATAATACACAAATAATTAAAATGTATTCATTGGCCACAGTGGCAAATCCCTCTATAGCACTCGGGAAGCAGAAGCTATGAGGAATGCTAGGCTTTTCCCACTAACTATGCAACAACAGCACCACCTACCACCAATTAAACACACAAAAGCTACAAACACAGGATAGCAAACTAAAAGAGTTTACCTCTCTACAAATTCCTCTGTAAACATAAAATTTCTAAATGAACTACGAAGGCCATTAAGGCTACAGCTTTTAAATCTACATTTTATTCTTATAGAACAGAATTTTAAATTTAGAAAAATCCTTAAAAGGTCATTTTGTCCAATCTCCCACCCCATCAAATAATAACACATTCTCTGAAATCTAAAAATTACCATTACCTCTTTGATTTTAAGAACACTTTCACAGAAAGGTATATCACTAATACAGTCCAATTACATTATAGGTACATTCCTGGCTACCTCCAAAGCTGCCAAGCCATTTACTTTTCAAAAATAAATTGCTGTTGGACAATGGATAAATAATATTCTTCAATATACATACTATTTCTACCAAGAATGAAAGGAAAAATAAACTGTAAAACAATACTGTAAATATTGCACTGAAGTTATAATTCAGAGTAATGAAAACCACTTCTCACAAATAAGGTTTATTATACCTATAACAAATCATAGCATTCTAACACAAAATCCACTGCTCTGAAATATTATTTCCATATGCCACAAGTCTAGCATTTAGTTTTTGGTTCTATCAAATAAAGCTTAAAAAAAAAACTTTAAAGAAAAGTCTAAACATATTTACCTGAGCTGCTATACTAAATTATAATAAAGAATAAAAAATATAACAAACCTGTCTTGCCACATTCACAATATGATAAACGTTTGTTATCACTGGATTTAATACCCAAGAGCTTACTTTGATAAACAAAAACATTTTGAAATCTGAACATAGCATGCTTTTGAACATAACAGCTTTTAAAACAAACTGAAATGCCTTATTCTATTCTAAGCTTTTACTCTAAATCCCTCTTTAAATGTACAGCAACAGGTTAAGAAAAAACATTAGGATTGATTACAAAATTCATCCCCATATTCATTACCCCTTCCTTCTTACCCCTAAGTTAAGGTCCTAGAATCTTTCATTAAAACATCAGAAAAGGAAGTGGGGAAAGCACTATCACTATTTACAAAACAGTGAGAAATTTATGAACATGTTAAAATCAAAATTGTTAGAAGCAGAATTCTAAAGTTTCCTGAGTCACAAATGTGAAGCATGACACACTTGGAGGAGAGAACCCTTCAAATAATATAGGCAAATTCTACACTGGAATACAATTTCAGCATAGAAAAAGTGCTAATAATGTGGATACAGATAAGATGTGCACATTTTAGGGAGGACACGGAGAAACTGGATATGGTCTTACAGGCTCCACTTTGGCTGCCGTTTTCAATTACCTCTAATCATTTTATACAACATGTTCACTGGTAATATTGCTCTCAAATGAGTGTCAAATTGATTTTTTTTAAGCCTTTCAAAGTGATTTTTAGGTTTCTTTAAAAAAAAAAAAAAACTCACTGAAAATAGCAAAGAATAAAATCCTCAGAGATGAGGATTTTTAACTGATCCTGGGAAGAATCACCAGGGGCTCTAAATTCACTTTTAAACCAACACTAATAATAAATACAAGGGTAGAACTACCAGCAAGGCATGTACCAAGCAAAGTTCCAACTTGCTGGCAACTGCAGTAACTTGGGGAGAGGAGCAAATAGGAAGGAAACCTCTCCAATAGCTCCTCATGGCCTCTGCCTTTGTTCTTACTGGCATTTTAATTTCTGATGACAGACTTTTGTTGTTTGGAGCATAAACCGGACGTACCAGTTTGGAAGCACAATAAGGAGAACAAAGAATGATTTGTTCACACTGTTGGAAAAAAATCTTTTCCAACCATAGAAAATAGCTTTCGCATGGTGAAAATATGCAAATTACATACCAAACCAAAAAGCGGTGGAGGGGAGTACAAGTTTAGAATCTCACAACTCAATCGAAGGCAAGAGGAAATTATAACAGCCGAAGACAATCACACACACACAGAAAAGGCTGTAAAAGTAGTGGGGGAGCTTTGTAAGTGCTTTCAGAGAATCCTAAAAGCACATGAAGGTCCTCTAACCCTCAGAACCAAACCTGCCTCTGAAATCCTGATGACTTTTCAAAGACACCTGACTACAAAATAGAAAAGTCAATCAAACACAAAGGACAACAATAATAATAACAGCGCTCTATAATGACACAGAATCAGGACAGAAGTACATATTTACACCCCCAACTTCCCTTTGAGACACTGCAAATGGAGGACTATGGTCTGCCATTGATTCTTCTTAGCAAACTTTATTGAAAGATAACAGACACTGAAGTAATACAGAAATCTTAGGTGTATGTACAGCTTAATGAATTTGCAATGTTAACACATATCTGTTACCAGCACAGACACCAAGAAACAGAACATTACGGACACTCAGAAGGTCCCTCTACACCCATTCCCAGTCACGAACCCAAGGCAACAACAACTATAACTCTCGTGGTCTGGGCACAGGTTGGAAAAGAATTTCCAGACCTGAGACAGAATGAGAAGGAAATGAAGTTTATCAGAGCAGGAGACGCTGTTAGAACACCAGGCCAGCTCAGGGGAGAACCGACCCTGAAGAGGGGTCCATAGTCCACTTTTATACCCAAGGTACAAGGAGTGGGACAGGGGTCTTACGGGGCATTTGCTGATTGGATGAAGCACATATACTGGGTGGGGAAGAATAAGGGAAATACCTTCTCCCTACCCATTATGGCAGAAAGCAAAGAAGAACAGCCTCTTGATGAAAGTGAAAGAGGAGACTGAAAAAGTTGGCTAAAAACTCAGGATTCGGAAAACTAAGATCATGGCATCCGGTCCCATCACTTCATGGAAATAGATGGGAAATAGTGGAAACAGTGACAGACTTTATTTTGTTGGGCTCCAAAATCACTGCGGATGGTGACTGCAGCCATGAAATTAAAAGACGCTTGCTCCTGGGAAGAAAAATTATGACCAACCTAGAGAACATATTAAAAAGCAGAGACATTACTTTGCCAACAAAGGTCTGTCTAGTGAAGGCTATGGTTTCTCCAGTAGTCATGTATGGGTGTGAAAGTTGGACCATAAAGAAATCTGAGTACCAAAGAATTGATGCTTTTGAACTGTGGTGTTGGAGAAGACTCTTGAGAGTCCCTTGGACAGCAAGATCAAACCAGTCCATCCTAAAGGAAATCAGTCCTGAATATCACTGGAAGGACTGATGCTGAAGCTGAAACTCCAATACTTTGGCCACCTGATGCAAAGAACCGACTCATCTAAAAAAAGACCCTGATGCTGGGAAAGACTGAAGGAGAGGAGAAGGGAACAACAGAGGATGAGATGGCTGGATGGCATCACCGACTCCATGGACGTGGGTTTGAGTAAACTCTGGGAGTTGGCAGTGGAAGGGAGGCCTGGCGTGCTACAGTCCACAGGGTCGCAAAGAGTCAAACACAACTAGGGGAGATAGGTTATACTGCTCAGGAAGACCTGAAATCTGTTAGTAGTTACAACATAGGGGAGGGAAAGACAATAAGAGTCTGGTTTTTCCATTCCTGCATTCTAAGACCCTCCTTGGTTTTATCTGCTCTTTTCATCCTTGGGTCACTACAATAACCACTATCTTGATTTTCCTAACATGTAAGTTTTACTTGTTCAAGTTTATAATGAAAACACACAGTATGCACTCTTTCGTGAATGGCTTTTACACATCACATGCCTGTGAAATTCATTTGTATTGTTGCATATGATTATTTCTGTTGCTACACAGATTTCCATTGCATAAAAATACTACAGTTTATCCATTCTACCACTGGCTGATGGAAGTCTGTTGTTTCTAGCTGGGGCTCATAAAATATCAGGAAAAACTGCACAAACTTTCAAAGGGGAAAAAGGTTACTGTGTGTTCTTTCAGTGGATTATCAAGAATTGTACAGTAGATCCTTTGGGGCTATTTCATTCTGTAAGAACCTGCACCTTTGTTCTTGACTGAGCTATCTTACAATACTTTAAGTTGTAGAAAACTGATAGTAAGGCAATTGACGTTTGCCCACAGAAATGCAAATGAACTTTGTCTAGCAGAGATGCAATTGAATTCCACTCGTAAAAAAGATCCCAAGCAGTAAACTTTTGTCCCAACAGGATATGAGCTAGGTTCACATTTCTTAACAGGTTCATTTCAGCATTCCTAACTGCTTATACCGTTCTTTAGATTCTCCTTTGAACCAGCGATAACTTGCCTAACACCTCATTAACAAGTTAAATAAAATATATGACACATGTCCATTTTACAGTTGTATGTGTCATGATTTTACCATTCTTTAAATGGTAACATCATAAGGAATACTGCTATGAATATTCTTGCACATGGCATTTAGGGAACATGTTTATTTGAGTACATACTACTGAAACTGCTTTTGTACTAGGAATATGAGCACATTTTTGGAGATTTTTAACGAAACAGTAACTGAACAATTTACCAGTGTAAGAGAGTTCTCTACCTGTTCCACAACCAACACTTGGTATCACTCTGGTGGATGTTCAGTGGGATTCTCACTGTGGTTTTAATTTGCATTTTCTTCCAAGAAGGTACTTGAACACCTTTTCATGTGCTTATCGGAATTCAGTTATACTATTTCATGAATGGCCTGATTAAGTCTCTGGCCCAATACAGCTGCCTGATTCTAAAAATTATGGATTTAGCCCTGTTTAGCAGCAGTGAGTGAAAGGCATAAATCAGTCTTCTCTGGCAAAGCAATGTTGCCTCAACCTAAATAAATAAATAACCTTTAGTATAGTGGTCCTCTACCAGGGTGCATGACATAAGAGTTCTGTCCTGAAGGACCTTTGATTCCCAGCGTTCTGTATGCTAATCAGCACAAAATATGAATGAGATTCTTTTTAGCAGCTCTGGAAAAACTAGAGCTTTTGGTCCATGACTGAATTCATATTTTAATTCCAAATCCAGTAATAAGCTCTCCTCCCCATATAAGGTAAAATGATTGGGTTATAACAAAGTGATAGCCCGTGAAATGGTAAAATGTTGATTTGTAAAAATTCACACAAACACTCAAAGCAAATACAGTCCCTATTAAACATAGGAAACATAAAAAAATTACTGTATCTTCCCCCTATAACTTAAGCAGTTCAAACACAAAAGATAATGTTTAGTAGTCTTTTTCTTTGATAAACACTTTAGCAAGTTTCAATCTCTAAAAAACTTAAATAGAGGCATTAATTTACCTATTTTTCAAAATGGCTATAACATATATAGTAGGGCAATTTTAGACTGGAAATATAAATTAAAAGACCAAGGCATCAGACATAAAAGACATCAGAAATAGAATTCCTCATGTTTATCTCAAGCACATCCTGACTTCCAGTCAAAAATATCTTTCACACCTGAATTCTCCAAACATTGCTTCTGGTTCCAGCTAGAAAATCTAAAAGAGTTAAAAGCACCCTGGAGAAGAAAATGGCAACCCACTCCAGTATTCTTGCCTGGAGAATTCCATGGACAGAGGGGCCTGGTCCTCTGTGACCCCAGTCCATGGGGTCACAAAGAGTCAGACACAACTGAGCAACTAACACTTGCACTTTCAAAAGCCCCCAATAGGTAGGACCCCAGAAGTCTTAGTCTTATTCTGAAATCATGGCCTATGGCAACAATGCTGAGTGAGTAAAGTACAAGAGACCATCAGTTACAAATATCACATCAACAACATCAAGGATTCCAACAGTTTATTACAGTAGAAAATAAACTGGATTTGTGTTTATAAACTATTTAAGTGGGCTACATCTGAGTTTGGCTTTAAAATAAGGGTAATAACATATCTATGTAACAAAGTAATGGTACTAAATTTCATAGTTATTAATAAAATGTTTTATTTATCAATAAAATATTGAAGCTGAGAATCCAATACTTTGGCCACCTGATGCAAAGAACTGACTCATTTGAAAAGACCCTGATGCTGGGAAAGATTAAAGGCTGGAAGAGAAGGGGACAACAGAGGGTGAGATGGTTACATGCCATCACCGACTCAATGGACATGAGTTTGAGTAAACTCTGGGAGCTGGTAATGGACAGGGAGGCCTGGCGTGCTGCAGTCCATGAAGCACTCCAGGTTGCAAAGAGTCAGACACTACTGAGCGACTGAACTAACTGAACTAATAAATTATATAAAACACACAGTTGGCACACAGAGAGAGTTAAATCAAGAAGATGCCTTTCAGAACTTCCCTGGTGGCCCAATGGTTAAAAATCCACCATCCAGTGGAGGGGAGGCATGAGTTTGATCCCTGGTCAAGGAACTAAGATTCCACATGCCAAGGGGCAACTGAACCCTCATTTGACAACTAGACAGCCCACGAGCCACAACTACAGAGCCCACACACTTACCCGCACACCACAACTGAGACCCTGCTGCTGCTGCTAAGTTGCTTCAGTCGTGTCCGACTCTGTGCGACCCCAGAGACGGCAGCCCACCAGGCTCCCTTGTCCCTGGGATTCTCCAGGCAAGAGTACTGGAGTGGGGTGCCATTTCCTTCTCCAATGCGTGAAAGTGAAAAGTCAAAGTGAAATCGCTCAGTTGTGTCTGACTCTGTGCAACCCCATGGACTGCAGCCTACCAGGCTCCTCCGTCCATGGGATTTTCCAGGCCAAGAGTACTGCAGTAGGGTGCCATTGCCTTCTCTGCAACTAAGACCCTACACACCCATAAATGAATATTTTTAAAAAAAAAAAGAAAGATAGTGGTTGGATGACTGAACTGATAAATAACTGACTAGGTCTATACTGGCCTCATCATTCAATCTCAACGGTACTTGGCATAATTTGCCTTTGCCCCCTGGTTTTCAAAACATGTTGTTAATATTTAATATCTGGAAATGTGTTATAATACCATGTCATGAAACACACTTGGGTACAACTCATTCTTGAACCCACTGGTGTAACACTTCCTAAGCTTTCCAGCTCTCAAGAGAAGGAACAATGCCTAAGAGACAAGCAGCACCTCCTCTGGGCAGCACGTTTCATCACACTGGTCTTCACACTCCTGGCCCTGGATCAAGGGCCACTCCACCTGGCAAACATCCCACACTCATTCCAACCTTTCTGTGTTTATGTCAAGTTTTTACCTGCAACAGGTTTTCTTACTAAGAATGATGTTAAAAACATCCCACTTAAATAAACAAATGGAGACATCAATCTTTTCTAATTGTCTCACAGGTAGCAGCCATATACACAACTGAAATGAAGTTCTTAATAAGTAAACATTGCTTCATCAGTCTTACAGTTAAAAGTAATACCAAACAGAATTTTTTCACTAAGGAGAAAAATATAAACTATGGACTTATGTTAATAAAGTGTCAATATTGGTTCACTAATTTTAAAAAAAGTACCTCGGGAATTCCCTGGTGGTTCAGTGATTAGGACTCCACACTTTCACTGCTGTGGGTACAGGATCAATCCCTGGTCGGGGAACTAACATCTTGTAAGCCAGGCATTGCCATCGTTAATACGAGATGTTAACAGGGGAAACCAAGGCAGGAAAGCGGTTATGTTTGAGGGATCCAGGGGAATTCTCTGTACTTTCTCCTCAACTTTTATGTAAACCTAAAACTGCTTTGAAAATAGTCTATTAATGTGTATTTAAATATATATGGAAAATGTGGAGATTCCACAAATAAATTTTAAACTTCTCTGATACCCTCCCAGCCCCTCACTGCCCCCCCCCCCAAAAAAATAGAGATAAAAGGTAAAAAAGTAAAAATAGAGAGAAAGGTCTTCAGCATGGCCCCTTAGCCAGCTGATGGGAACTAGGTCTCCAGTTGCCATTAACAATCCTCTGGGTCTTGCAAAGGTGAAAGGTAAAAATATAGAGAGAAAGGAGGAATGAAGAGGCGTTAAGGTCTTACACTAAAGAATTCAATTCCTCAGGCAACAAAAGGCCCTTACTTGGTCTATTTAAATAAACAAGTATGTAAGTTATCACTTTGCTTGTTCTCTCACATACATAACAGCACAACTGAACTCACGAAGTTCTTTAAAATGAAGATTGGTTCATGACAGTTTTTGCGTTGTTGTGGTGTGTTTTCTCTCTTTTTTTTGGTCAAGCCATGCCCTTTGAGGGATTAGGAATCAAACTCATGCCCCCTGCAACAGATGCACACAGTCCTACCCACTGGACAGCCAGGGAATTCCCAACAGCCTTTCTAACTTACAGAGTAACAACAATAATTTTTTTTTAATTGAGGAGGAAAGGTAAATACATAAACACACAAAATTTCTTTAGTTAAAGAAAAAGGGTAAAAATAAAAACATAAAACAAGAGACAGGGGTAGGAGATGGAAGTGTCACCTTACACTAACATATTCGGTTCCTAAGCAACAGGAGGCTAGCACCCAGCTACATGAGTGCCAATCACAACTACAAAGCAAGCTCTCTCCAATCTGATGATATGCTTTCATTTTAGACATAAGGAAACAAAAGAAAACACGTCCAGATCAAAGAGGCATCAGAATCTCCTGTTAACACTGTGTTCAAAAACAGTTTTTAAACTCGAGTTGTTTTTTTTTTCTTCCCTCGAACAAGACACTGCCAGGCGGTCATTTTATGTGCTACAACTCTTCTCCAACAATTTCAAAAACTTAAGATAGCACACTTTGAGCAAAGTATTCCTAACAGAAAAAAAAAAAAAAAAGTAGTTCTTTTGAAAGCTCCTAAAAGTAGGAGGAAATAGGGGACAAGTTTTTTGTTTTACTTTTTGCCTAGCTAACCACAAATGATTCAGTTAATGTCAGTGTCAGTATCTTTGTAACCTACTCTGCATGCCATCAAGAAAAAAATGCAAACCACAAAAACCACCTAAAATGCATATTTGTGAGGACTAACAACTTATAGAACAGATATTCCCTAACCACATAAAGCAGACAGCAACCAAGTCTGTATTTTGGTCTTAACACTAAATTCAAAATACAAAACTTGAGGCAAGAAGGAAGTGAGTTTCAAGAACAATATGAAAACCGCAGAACATAAATAATGAATGGAACTTGTAATCATATTTTCATACTTCCAAATTTTTTTTACACACAGAGAGAGGAGTATCTTAAGGAAACTTTAACCTCTCCCCTTTATTCCGATTTTTGAAAGGAAGATCAAAGAAAAGCAGTTTAAACTCACACGTTCCTCTGGTTATGCAACGCAGATTTAGACATTACACTTCAAAACCCCAGCCATTACTTCAGCACCACCAGTCCAAATACCATCGCGGAGCTTTGAAGCGGCCCTAATGGTATCTTCCATTTGCAAGTAACACTTCTGTAGTCAAAAGATCTTACCCCGGGTAGATGTTAATGTAAAACCACTCAGACTACACAGACACACACGCCTGGAGGCAGACTAGAAGGTGTTCAGAAGTCAATGTAACACCATTACAGAGCGTGTCAGCCTAGGAGCTGTCATAAACACTTCATAATCACTCAGACACACAAACTGGATTCCCCTTAACTCGTTATTTATTTCATGCTGAGAACATGTCCAATTGAAAAGGAACAAGAGAAAACGATGCTACAGATAAGCCAATTTTGGCTTATAGCCTTTTTCCACTTTTAAAAGACTGAGCTTGTCATATTTTATTGGCATTGTAAACCTACACTGATATAATCTGTGGACTGAAGATAGTTCTGCAGTAGATATCTAACCAAAGAGAAACTGATTATATCAAAGAGAAGGAAGGCCAAGGTTTTCTTCTGTGAAATAGGTATCATACAAACTTGTAAGACTGACCGGATGATAAACAATGACTTACCGTGCCAAAAGGTGCAGGAAATGGAGCTACTAGAATTCTTAGATATTGCAGATGTTAAGTGTATAACGGTACCGGCTCTCTGGAAAACTCCAGTAAATTTCTGATAAAGTTAAATACATGCCTAACCTATGACCCAGCAATTCTACTCCTAGGTAGATACTCAAAAACAGAGTATTATTCACAGATCTACAATGATGTTCATAGGAGCTTTATTCACTATAGGCAAAAGCCAGAAACACAAATGCCCATCAAAAGAATAGCTAAACAAACTGCAGTATATTCAATCCACAGAATAAAACACATTCATGAAAAAAATAAAAAATACAAACTACTACAAAATGTAACAACACAGATGAATTTTTAAAAAGACACAGTGCAAAAGACAGACACAAAGTATAATAGCACATGCTGTGTGCCTCTATTTATACAAAGTTCAATGAGGCAAAGCTAATCTACAGTCAGAATAGTGATTACCTTGGGGTTAATACTGTCTGGGGAACTTTCTGAGTAAGAAAAATGTTCTACATTTTGTTCTCAATGGTAGTTCCATTTATTTGCATGTGTACACACATTTATACACACTTACATAAACATACATAAAACACACAGTCATCAAACTACAGACTTGAATTTGTACATTTTGTGGTCATCTTTACAAGTATATGTCTTAATTTTTAAAGGTATATGTCATAGAGACACGGTGGTGCCTCCAGACAGAGGGGTATCACCCAGCACTAGAAACAAATGTGCTATCAGCCATGGCAAGATTTGAGGGAGACGCAAATGCATGTCACTAAGTGAAGGAAGCTGACCTGAAAACGGCTGCATACTGCATGATTTCAAGTACAGGACATTCTGGAAAAGGCAAAACTACATGGACAGTGGTTTCCAGAGGAGGGAGCACATGAGATTTTTCGATCAGGGCCCAGGCAGAGCGCACTTAGGGGAGTGAGACTCTCTGTGTGATACTGTAATGGTGGAGACGTGTCATTACACATCTGTCAAAACCCGCAGCATGTGCAACACTGAAAGCAAATCTAATGTAAACCATGGACTCTGAATGATAATGTGGGGTCGGCACAGGTTCATCAGTTCAAACATGGCACCACTCTGATGTGCAATGCTGATTAATGGGGAGGCTATGTGTTTCTGGGGGCAAGAGGATGTGGTGGGAACTCTGTACGTTCAGCTCAATTTTGCTACGAACCTAAAACTGCTCTGAAAAATATTTTTTTTCCTTATCTATTCAAGAAGCTGAGCTGGTTAAATACGAACTTCAATTTTTTTCTATGTAAACTGCGAATAATAACAACTAGTCAAACTGATAGGATAATAAGACAATAAAGGGTAATGTGCCTAAAATAACGTGTGTAGTACATTCTGATTTTTAATAGTTGTTGCTATTTGTATTATGAAATTTCACTGTGCAGCACAAGCGTCAAAATTCCCCAAAGCACCCCAATACTGCTCAGGGCTCTACTGCACTCTGCTCAAACCCCCATCGTGATATGAATCTCACAGACTCAGTACTGCCGACATTTTGGACACAACAATCTTTGTTGTGGGAGGTTGTCCAGTACACAGTACGATGTTTAACAGCATTTCTGGCTTTTACTCACTAGATGCCAGTAGCAACTCCTAACGATGACAATAAAAAATGTCTGCAAACATAGACAAATGTTTCCTTGGGGGCAAAATCACTCCCATTTGGGAAGCACTGACAGACTGCAATTATGTAGTGACATAGCGCACAAGTAAAATACGATCTCCTCGAGGCAGGGCTCAGCCCTTACTACATTTATACATCCTAATATGTGGCACAGACCTAAAGTTCCAGTGTGGCTGAAGGGAAAAATGAGGGTTCTGCTAATTAATTTTTTCAAGAGATTTTAGGAAAAGGGGACAGACCGGGAATGGAAATGGAATGAAAGCAAATAGCAAAAGATTATAAAATTGACTTTGAATCTTTCTGATACTGACTCCCTAGCACACTTAGAATATCCAGCAAAAGGTTGAAATCTTGAAACATATTTATTAACATATACACTCATATATACATGTGCATATATATACGTGCACATACATATGTAAATATATATGTAAGTACACACACACGTATCCTACCAGACAATGTACCTGGCACCAGAGATATAGACCATGAAAACCTGACCACAGTTCTAGAGACACTTACAAAGAATTCTCCCAACTGCTAATGTAAAATCAAGATTTCCAGAAAATACTGAAACACACAGGAAAACTTAATTAAAAATTATGAAATCAGAAACTCTTCACTTCATTCCTTTGGGCCTATGTTCAAAATTCAAACATTAAATAGATTACGAACAAAATTTAAAAGATAGAAACACTAGTTCAGTTCCCTTTTAAAGCCCCCAGAAGGGAATTCTCTGGTGGTCTGGTGGTTGAAACACCGCACTTCTGTTGTCTGGGGCACAGGTTTGGTCCCTGTCAGGGAACCAGAGCCCACATGCCACCTGGTACAGCCAATAAGAAAGTCCCCAGAAACCTATTATTTCCTATTATCTCACCCTTCCCATCCAAAAAAAAAATGAGAACACAGTTGATTACTACCAATCAACCTGACTGAATATTAAAGGAAAGAACAGGCTTATAATGGATAGCACTTAGTTTTAATATTTAAAAATACAGATATTTCAATTCCATTTTAAAAACAATTCTCACTAAAGTGTGTGTGTGTGTGTGTACATGTATACATGTACAATAAATCTTTGGTATGCTTAACTACACTCAACAACTTTTCCCATCAAATTATATGTATCTAAGCCAGTAGTTTCGACCAAAATTTTCTCTGGAGTTGTGGTTCTCAACCAGAGGATATTTGGCAATGACTGGAGACATTTTTAATTGTCATAATTAAGGGAGTTGGTTTGGGCAGTTAGTAGACAGAGGCCACAGATGTGACTATGTATGCTACAATATACAGAACAGCCCCCCATAATAGAGAGTCACCTGGTCCAAAATGCCAATAATGGCAAGAATGAGTCACAAATATATATAACTTGTATCTGCATACTTTTATGTGTTATGTATTGAAATTCATTTTAATTAATTTTTATTTTAAAAAGTATCAGCCTTTTAAAACAATCATTTGTTAATTCTGTTATCACTTCTGACAGTTCACATCAAGATGGCCAGTACTTTTTAAACCAGGAACATACACATAAAGAAAGAAGACAGGGCTTCCCTGGTGGCTCAGTGGTAAAGAATCCATCTGCCAGTGCAGGAGACACAGGTTCAGTCCCTGATGCTGAGCCTGCTCTCTAGAGCCCCAGAGCCGCAACTTCTGAGCCGATGCACCGCAACTAGAGAGGAACCCCGCCGATGCAACCAGAGAAAAGTCCGCATAGCAACAAAGACCAGAACGGTCATAAATAAATAAATACAATAATAAATCTACTTAAATGAATTTTTAAAAAGGAAAGAAAGTAGATTAAAAGCAAAGGCATAAGAGAAAACCTGTGATCAATGCACTCTGTCTAGCTGCAGATAACCCCCAGGCCAAGGTAAAGAATATTCAAATATGGCAAACTGAAAAAAAAAAAAAAGGGGGGGACTTAGTCTCAAGATTAATCATTGCGTCTGTAGGTGAAAATCTGATTGAGTTCATATACTATGAATCCATCAACATAAAGTTCAAAACAGGCAAAATGACCATAATTCATGGTGTTAAACATCAATGTAGTAGTTCAACTAAATCTAAATAAAACTGGAAAAGAGAAACAATAAAAAAATTTTTTAATCATTGTAAATGTCTATTTCCTGGTTTTGATATGGTACTATAATTTATATGTCATATCTGGGAGAAATTGAGGGAAACGCACCCAGGACTCTAATATTCTGCAATTTCCCGTGAGTCTATAATTTTTTTCAAAATTCAAAGGTTTTAAAAATCAATTTGAAAACAGACTAAAAATAAAAGCAAAAACATAGAAATGGTCAAAATTACGTACTCATATTTGCTGGGCAAGGAATGGTCCTTTCAGGAGTGCTGAGTTCGTGCATGCTCAGTCATGTCCAACTCTTTGTAACCTCACTGACTGTAGCCCACCAGGCTCCTCTATCCCTGGGATTCTCCAAGCAAGAATACTGCAGTGGGTTGCCCTTTCCTCCTCCAGGGGATCTTCCTGACCCAGGAACTGAATCCATGTCTCCTGAGTCTCCTGCATTGGCAGGTGAATTCTTTACCACTGAGCTACCTGGGAAGTCAGTCCGTTCAGGAAATGGTGCTAAATCAATTACATTTTTAAATTTCTTCAATTCAAAAAAGTCTTGACCCCTGTGTCAAACCATATTACCAAAAATTTCAAAAGGATTATAAATCTAAAGATAATAGCAATCTTCTAGCAGCAAACATAACATTTTCATGGCCTTAGAATAAACAATGATACAAAAAGCATTAAGAATAGAGTAAACCACTTAAAATTTGATTTGGATTTCCTTCATCAAAAGACAACATTAAAAAAGTGAAAATTTAAAGAAACCTATAAGGAAGACTAACAGGATAAATGATGAAATCAGAAAATGGACTGGATTATTATTTGTATCAAATTTAAAGGTGCTGGTTTTGATACCAGTGCTATGGTTATGAAAGATAATGTGCTTGTTCCCAGGAAATATATACAGAATTTTTTATGGAAGGAGAGCATAAATTCTCCTACTGATAAATGGTTCAGAAAAAAATCTGAACACACAAAAAATTGAGAGAATGATAAAGTAAAATCTCTTTCACTGGTAAATCTGGGTCATGAGTAACAGGAGTTCCTTATATTAGTACAAAATTTTCTGAAAGTTAAAAATTATTGCAAAATAAAAGCATCTTTAAAGCCACAATAAGATACCAACCCATATACACAGGAATGGTTAAAAATAGAAAGACTGACAATACCAAGAGCTAGTGAGAACATGCAGCATGTGAAACTTTCATAAATTGCTGGTGGGAGTACGTACTGGTAAAACCACTTCGGAAAACTGATTGGCAATATCTACTGAAGTTTTAAATGTACACGTTCACTTCGACACAGCAAATCCACTCCTAGGTCTACATCCCAGAGAAATGGGTACAGCATATATCCACCAAGGAACACATACAAGAACACCAGAGCAGCTTTATCCATAATATTCAAAAAGTGGAATCAACAAAAACGTTAATCAGTTGTGTAACGGAAACGCTTCCCCAGTGGCTCAGATGGTAAAGAATCTGCCTGCAGTGCAGGAGGCCCAGGTTCGCTCTTTGGGTCAGGAAGACCCCCTGGAGAAGGGAAGAGCAACCCATTCCAGTATTCTTGTCTAGAGAATTCCATGGACAGAGGCGCCTTTCCATAGGGTTGCAAAGAGTAGGACACTAAAAATAGTATACAGCAAAATTAAGAACAAATCACTGCTACATACAATAACATGAAAGAATCTCATAGTCACACTGTTGAGAGAAAGAAGCCAGACACAAAAGAATAGACTGGATTATCTCTGACCACCTCCCAACACACACCCTGTTTTTTTTTTAAGTTCAAGAATAGAAAACACTAATCTCTGGTGATAGAAGTCAGAATAGTGGTTACTTAGAGGTACAAGGAGGGC
Source organism: Redunca redunca (assembly GCA_006410935.1). Classification (NCBI taxonomy): domain Eukaryota; kingdom Metazoa; phylum Chordata; class Mammalia; order Artiodactyla; family Bovidae; genus Redunca; species Redunca redunca. The sequence goes on along the minus strand of SJYQ01104662.1, from coordinate 107,866 downwards.
AGTAGTGACAGGCAGGTGGCATGAGGGACTCCTGAGTCGCTGGAAAGGGTCTGTGTCTTAATCTGAATGGTGCCCAGAAAGTTATATACACAATCTGCTCACTGACGATCTCTGCACTTTATGGTATTTAACATATTCAGTGAAATTTGTAAGAAAAACAGCTGCCTTCCGCACACTCACTGGTCAGCTTGTGTCCAAAGAAGATCTTCCATTTTAGAGTGGAAAAATATCAAAAATATTTCAAATGAGAGATTCCAATTTACAATAGTAAATTTCAAAACTCATTTTTCAAATCAACAAAAGTCACAGAAAGCCACTATTTAAACACTGGAAAGACTAAACTTTAGATATAGACTTGTTTAAAGTAATACCTTAGGAAACATATTCCACAGAAAATATTTTCCTCTACTAATCTACATGAATTCCACAAGCTACTTAAATATTATTCTTCTCTTCTGCTTTTATTAGGGCTTCCCTGGTGGCTCAGATGGTAAAGAATCTGCCTGCAATGCAGGAGGCCCAGGTTCGATGCCTGGGTCAGGAAGACCCCCTCGAGAAGGAAAGAGCAACCCACTCCAGTATTCTTGCCTGGGAAATCCCGTGGACAGAGGAGCCTGGCAGAATTCCAGAAGTTATTTCAATATTATTCTTCCTTTCTGCTTCTATTCACTCTGTGACACCCGAAGATCGCCCATATTGCCAAGTGACTAAAGAGCCATCCATTACTTCTCTTTCCAGTAATAAGACACTGAACCAAACAAAATAAGGCTCTACTCTCAACAAAGGCAATTTTTTTGATTTGGGTCCATATTCAAACTTTCTCTGCTTGCCAGTTACCCAAATCACTGACTTTAGATTGTTCCCAAATGAAACCCATAAAAATTGTTTCCTGGCTAGCAATCTCAACATGGCAAAGTTGGCACCCATCTTCTAACAAATAATAAGCTAATTGGTATTCACCTCAAATATGTCCTTGCAGGTTTTCTCTGAAGTTTTCAATGTAAAGGCAAGATCAAAAGTGTAAAAGCCACACTAAAAGCTTTAGGGAAAATATTTTCTTCTAAGGGAACAGCTGGACTTTCTTAGCTCAATGTGTTAGCGACACCTAGTGTTGCTTCTTTGCAGCACACCCAAGAAAACACTCCGAATCTTAACTTCAGTCACTCAGTCGTGTCCGACTCTTTGCGACCCTGTGGACTGCAGCACACCAGGCTTCCCTGTCCATCACCAACTCCCAGAGCTTGCTCAAACTCATGTCCATCGAGTCAGTGATGCCATCCAACCGTCTCATCCTCTGTTGTCCCCTTCTCCTGCTGCCTTCAGTCTTTCCCAGGATCAGGGTTTTTTCCAATGTGTCAGCTCTTCCCATCAGGTGGCCAAAGTACTGGAGTTTCAGCTTCAGCATCAGTCCTTCCAATGAATATTCAGGACTGATTTACTTTAGGATGGACTGGTTGGATCTCTTTGCTGTCCAAGGGACTCAAAAGACTTCTCTAACACCACAGGTCAAAAGCATCAATTCTTCAGCACTCAGCTTTCTTTATGGTCCAACTCTCACATCCATACATAACTACTGGAAAAACCATAGTTTTCACTAGACAGCCTTTTGTTGGTAAAGTAATGTCTCTGCTTTTTGATATGCTGTCCAGGTTTGTCATAGCTTTTCTTCCAAGGAGCAAATGTCTTTTAATTTCATGGCTATTGTCACCATCTGCAATGATTTTGGACCCCAAGAAAATAGTCTGTCACTGTTCCCCATCTATTTGCCATGAAGTGTTAGGACCAGGTGCCATGATCTTAGTTTTCTGAATGTTGAATTTTAAGCCAGTTTTTTCACTCTCCTTTTTCACTTTCATCAAAAGGCACTTTAGTTCCTCTTCACTTTCGGCCGTTAAGGGTGGTGTCACCTGCATATCTGAAGTTAGTGATATTCCTCCCCACAATCCTGATTCCAGCTTGTGCTTCATTTAGTCCAGCATTTCCCATGATATACTCTGCACATGAGTTAAATAAGTAGGAGGACAATATATAGCCTTGATGTACTCCTTTCCCAATTTTGAACCAGTCCACTGTTCCATGTCCAGGCCTAACTGTTGCTTCTTGACTTGCATACGGATTTCTCAGGAGGCAGGTAAGGTGGTCTGGTATTCCCATCTCTTAAAGAATTTTGCACAGTTTGTTGTGATCCACACAGTCAAAGGCTTTGGCATACTCAATAAAGCAGAAATAGATGTTTTTCTGGAATTCTCTTGCTTTTAGGATGATCCAGTGGATGCTGGCAATTTGATCTCTGGTTCTTCTGTTTTTTCTAAATCCAGCTTGAACGTATGGAAGTTCTTGGTTCACAGACTGTTGGAAACCTGGCTTGGAGAATTCTGAGCCTTACTTTACTAGCGTGTGAGACGAGTGCAACTGTGCGGTAGTTTGAGCATTCTTTGACATTGCCTTTCTTGAGGATTGGAATGAAAACTGACCTTCAGTCCTGTGGCCACTGCTGAGTTTTCCAAATTTGCTGGCATACTGAGTGCAGCACTTTCACAGCATCATCTTTTAGGATTTGAAATAGCTCAGCTGGAATTCCATCACCTCCACTAGCTTTGTTCATAGTGATCCTTCCTAAGGCCCACTTGACTTCGCATTTCAGGATAGCTGGCTCTAGGTGAGTGATCACACCACTGTGGTTATCTGGGTCATGAAGATCTTTTTGTACAGTTCTTCTGTGTATTCTTGCCACCTTTTCTTATTATCTTCTGCTTCTGTTAGGTTCATACTGTTTCTGTCCTTTACTGTGCCCATCTTTGCATGAAATGATCCCTTGGTATCCCTAATTTTCTTGAGGAGATCTCTAGTCTTTCCCATTCTATTGTTTTCCTCTATTTGTTTGCACTGATCACTTAGGAACATTTTCTTATCTCTCCTTGCTATTCTTTGGAATTCAGATGGAGATATCTTTCCTTTTCTCCTTTGCCTTTCACTTCTCTTCTTTTCTCAGCTACTTTTAAGGACTCCTCAGACAACCATTTGCCTTTCTGCATTTCTTCTTGGGGATGGTTTTGATCACTGCCTTCTACAATGTTACAAACCTTTGTCCATAGTTCTTTAGGCACTCTATCAGATTAATCCCTTGAATCTATTTGTCACTTCCATTGCATAATCGTAAGGGGTCATACCTGAATGGTCTAGTGGTTTTCCCTAATAAATCTTAACTTACTGAACCTTACTGTTTCATACAACTCTTATCTTTAAGATACTGTAATGAATACATTTTCAAGATCTGTTTAAGATATTAAGCACTTCAAAAGAGGATGAGAGGACTTCCATGGTGGTGCAGTGGATAGGAATCCATCTGCGAATACAAGGGACATGGGTTTAATTCCTGGTCTGGGAAGATTCCACATGCTGCAGGGCAACTAAGCCTGAGTGCCATAACTAAAACAGGCAAAACTCATCTACAGGCAAACTAATCTACGGTGGAAAATAAGATAACAACAGTGGCTGCTTCACAGATGGGATGGAGGAAACAGCCATGAGGGAAATTTCTTGAATGATAATCATGGTCTATATCTTGACAGAGATTTGGGCTGCTATGTACTTATCAAAGCTCAGGAAGTTGACATATTAAGATCTGTGTATTGAACTGTGGATAAACTTTATGTTAAAAACTAATCAAATATTCAACTTTAATGATAAGCCATGCAAAAGTAGTTAGGGGAAACCATGCTGATTTTGCAATTTACTTTGAAATGCACCCAATAAGATCTATAGGTAGAGAGAAAATTAACCAAATACAGTAAAAGTTTTCATGGTATTATCAAGGTGGTTAGTATATATATTTTCTGTAAAATTGGTCCAACTTTGCTCTATATTCAGACTTTGTGAAGTTCTTACAATGGTACAAAGCTCATTTTGTAAGTTTTATCTTGCAAAAGTGTAGCCCAGCACCACCTCTGAGATAACCAGCATTTTTCACCTGCTCACCAAGCTCCAAAGTGTCTCCCTGCTACTTTTAAATATAGGAAACAGAATCCTATATGAGAGAGTACTGCCTTTAAATGCCCCTTCCTCAAATGCCCACAAGACTTAGTCCTCCACACTTCTGCTCTGCAAGTCACTGAGAGAGGCTTTCCAAGACTACCTTACATAATACAGCAACCCACAACAACATCAACCACCCCACTATAACACTTGGTACGTGTTTATCTATTATCAAAGCATGGTACATGTTTTAATATCATCTTCCCCACTCTTCAACCCACCTACCTAGAATAGAAATTCCATAAGAATAATGGTTTTGTTTAGCTCATTGTTGTTTTCCCAGCACCTTGAACAAGGTCTGGCATATAAAAGACAATCAATAAATCTTTGCTGAGTAAATGAATTAATGAATGAACGAGGCAAGTATAAATGGCATGGCTTTATAAGAATGCAATTTGGCAAATCTACCAAGAGCCTTAGTATACCTTTTATTGATCTCTCTAAATTATATAATCATAAAGATATTTATCTCAATATTCTTAAGAAGAAAAAAACTTAAGAAACCTCAAGCAATGTTCAACTATAGAGTAAAGAACATTTCCACCTCAGAACCTTTGACTTTACTATTTGCTGTTCCAATCATACTGTGGCTAAATTTAATTACTTCCATGTCACTTCCTTATTATAAACTCATTTTTCTTCATATTACGATTTGTCTGTATTTCTTTTTATTTAAATCCAGTTCTTCTACCATCTCCATTAGAGAAAAGACCCTATTTTGCTCAAAATACATACTTTATTACAGACTTGTGTTGAGTAAATGAACACTTTTAAGTTCTCATACCTCAGGGTACCCAGTCAATCTAAGACTGGCTTAAAAAAAAAAAAATATATATATATATATATCAAGAATACAAGCAAGATATTTTAAAATAACTGAAATAAATAAAATAACAAGAGCTAAAAGAATTATGGGAGTTCAAGGGAAAGTACAGAACTACTGTTTTGTTTTGTTTTTTTTCCATATAAATCCCATAAACCTATTTGGTCTTTAGTCCATGTACTGCTGATTTTTTTAATTAACTTACATTACCATATGTAAAATAGACAGCTAATGGGAATTTGCTGTATGACTCAGGGAACTCAAACAAGGGCTCTGTAACAACCTAGAGGGGTAAGATGGGAGGGGAGGTTCAAGAGGGAGGGAACATAGGTACACCTATGACTGATTCATGTTAATGTTTGACAGAAAATAACAATTCTGTAAAGCAATTATCCTTCAAATAAAAAATATAAACTTTTTTTAAATTTTTTAAGAGTTTTAAAGGAATTCCCTGGCAGTCCAGTGGTTAGAACTCTGTATTCTCACTTCAAACCCTGACTGGGGAACTAAGATCCCACAAGCCACATACCATGACCAAAAGAAAAATAAAATAAATTTTTTAAAAAAGAATTTTAAGCAAGAGCACCGATATTCCCATTACCAAAAAGAGGTAATGACATTGCTGGGCATGAGTAGGAAAGGGACCTATTTAATCAGAACAACATAAATAATCAGTCTTTCTCATGTTACATCAGATGTGTTGACAGAAGGCACCTGACAGCTTGGGAAAGCTATGAATATTGGTGTTTTCCTGCAGTAGCATCTCACACACAAAGTCGCAGGGACTGGGCAGTAGAGATACTACTTCTGCACAGTTTTGAGCTAACTCTACTTAGCTAGATTCTGAGATATCATCTAAGCCTCAACTGCATTTGTACATTTCATAAAAAAGGCTGAGCACCAAAGAATTGATGCTTTTGAATTGTGGTGCTGGAGAAAAGAGTCCCTTGGACTGAAAGGAGATCAAACCAGTCAATTCTAAAGGAAATCAACCCTGATTGTTCATTGGTAAGACTGTTGCTGAAGATGAAGCTCCAATACTTAGGCCACCTGATGCAAAGAGCCGATTCATTAGAAAAGATCTGACTCACTAGAAAAGATCCTAATGCTGGGAAAGACTGAATGCAAAAGAAGACAGTGTCAGAGGAAGAGGTTAGAAAGCATCACTAACTCAACAGACATGAATTTGAGCCAACTCTGGGAGACAGTATTGGACAGAGGAGCCTGGCTTGCTACAGCCCATGTGATCACAAAGAGTCACACATGACTTAGTGAATGAACAACAACAACGAACTTCATAAACAATTTTTTTTAATGTTGGGATGTTTATTTTCTTAATCTGAGACTCAGAGGTGGGACAATTATATAAAATCAACCTTGGGCACAAACTTGAAGCAAAAGCTGAGCTGAAATTCAGACAACGATTGACTTTCTGCCCACCCTCACTTAACTCAAAAGTAAATACGCTTAATGGTCTCAAAGGTCCCTTAGAACCAGGTTTATTTCTAGACTGACCAACATAAGCTCCTCATCTACACATGGTAACACTTAAATGATACTGAATGGCTAACTAATGATAAACAAGTTTCAGAAGGGTTTAGTTAGAGTAATGGGTAACTCACACTAGTCTATAAAGGATGAACATACGAAGGTACATCATAACGTTTTACACTGAAAACTAACACTAAGCTGCCATACCACTTGCATGGCACATCTTCTGCTACTGCAGAGAGGAAATAGAGCCCTTAGATAGTGGGCTTTGAATGTGAAGTCAGACAGAACTGGGTTTGCATTCCAATTCCTCCTCTTTTAAGTAGTGTGACCTTACCACCTATAAAATAGGATAACTTCTCCCTCACAGTATACAACACATGAGACAATGTGTATATAAAGCTCTCTGAACACAGTTAAGAGCTCCATCAGTGCAACAGAAGGAGCTTATTTTTCCAAACTGCCTCCTAATTCTTGAACCAGTCCTCATGGGGGCTATACTACTACAATAGTAACAACTAACAGTCAATGAAAATCCCACAAAAGATTATTTAGTTCTCTCAAAATATAATCTGGGCATAAGAATTACTTTAAACAAGTAATTAAAATTACTCAGAAGACCTTTAAGTTACTCAGAGCTAGACAGAAGTCAACTATTAAAAGCGATACCTCTAATTATATTCAAAGCAAGTGGGCAGCCTGAGTACCACCAAAGGAATGTGCTCGATCTGGTCAACACCCCTAATCCCACAAGGCCCAACCCTCTTAAAGCTCTAGCTTCCTCTTTGCCTTCAAGTCTGTCAACAGAGTAAAGAATCAAAATGGTGGTGACCTAAATGGGAAGGGAATCCAAGAAAGAAGATATATATACATTTATATACATATAGCTGATTCATTCTGCTGTAGAGACTAACACAGCATTATAAAGCAATTATACTCCAATCACTCAATCATTAAAAACTAAAATTTTTTTAAGAACCAAAATACAGTATCCATTAATAAGAACAGGTTACATTTACAAAATCCTCTCCTCTGAACACAACCTAGAATTATTTCTCTTGTTAGGAAAAAGCAAACAAACAAAACACCATTACATTTTAGGTCCTTTGTCTATGCCTTTGGCATGATACTTCAATTACAAACAATATTGCAAGGTCTTGAAAAAATGTCAACCTCACATCCCCAAAGGCAAAAAAACAAGTTCTCTCGATCCATAACATACAAACAGGATTCTTCTATCTCTGCAAAATAAAACCAATCTTTAAGAAACATAAAGCCTCAAATCCTAAATATTTAATAATATGATATGTAATTATTATAAGATTAGTGCATGTAATGTGTGCGTGTGTGTTAGTAGCTCAGTCGTACCTGACTCTTTCCAACCCCATGGACTAAACAGCCTGCCAGGCTCCTCCATCCATGGAATTCTCCAAGCAAAAATACAGGAGTGGGTTGCCATTCCCTTCTCCAGGGGATCTTCCCAACCCAGGGATCAAACCTGGGTCTCCTGCATTACAGGCAGATTCTTTACCAACTTAGTCACCAGGGAAGCCCCCTATTAAGATTAGAGGAAATATAAGAACTATAGTTCATTATCAGTGATTTACAGGATATAAGAATAAGTAATATTTTTACTTAAAATGTTTAAGAATTATGAAGATCAATATACTCATTATTCAATAATCCTTAAGCCAAATTCTGTACTCAATAACATCTAGCATTTCATTAAATTTGAGGCAATATATATTTGCTTATAAATCTTTTAGGAAGTAACCATAAGAATTCAAAAGAACTGAAAAGGGAAGAAAAAAAATTTTAGTTGAACCACCCATGCAAAATAGGCTTCAAACAATGTAGTAAATGCGTTTATTAAAGGCACAAATATTGGCCCCAGGTCTCCAACTGCAAAAAAAAAACAAAAAACTACACGATAGATGTTCCACCTGCCAACTAGGCCTTCTACCCCAATCTACAGGAGAGACATGATATCTAGGCCATGCCAAACACCAGAATATAACGAAGTATAAGCCAAAGTATGTAGTCCCAACTACACTTCACTGAGCTGTGATCCCACCAAGCCTCTTCTCTTCTAGTACATTTACTTCTGGTCATCCCAGAGAAGCACATGTAGGACTGAAGATGGAAACTGGGACCACTACTAGGCAATTTAAAACATTTATCAAAACTGTGATTTATCCTAAACAGATACACAGACACAAAATGACCTTAGTTCAAGCTCATGTATACATCCTTTCTAGTATCAGAAAAGGCGAGGGGAGGGTGCACTCAAGTGTTTCCAGTAATTGGAAACAAGTTATGTAAATTAAGGAAAGTCCAAATAAAAGAATTATATGTGGCTATGTATCTCATAGAGAGGCTCTTGGAATACTAAATAGCAAAGTACAGACAGTTGTATATATGTTCCCTTGTGTTAAGGAAGGGCAGGGTGGGAGGAAATATATATGTTCTTATTTGCTAAAAAATCAGGATACATAAGAAACTAGAAATCCTAGGGAACTAGAAACTACTCAAGATGAAGGAAACTGAGGAAAACAGTGGTAGGGAGTTTTGTTTCCCACTTACACCTCTTGAATTTTGTACCATGTGGATGTTTTAACTGACTCAAAACATTTTTTTTTAATAATCACTAATTTTTTTAAGCCTTCTATAAGCTTCTTTGTTGTTGTTTAATCATTAAGTCGTGTCTAACTCTGCAACTCCACAGACTGTAGCATGCCATGCTCCTCTGTCCAAGGGATTTTCCAGGCAAGAACCCCCGGAGGGGGTTGCCATTTCCTTCTCCAGGGCTTAGCCTCTTTACTCTTTTGTAAAATTTCAGGAAAAGAGAATAATAATACCTACTTCGTAGGGTTACCGTGATGAGACGTGAGATCTTCCATGTAAAGTGATCCCCACAATCGCTGGCCTACTTTACAAACCATTTACCGCATGGTTCAGTTCCCACTTGCCCTTTACTCCTTGGGTCTCCTATGAGGTTTCACACAAAGCAGCCTCTGAGAACTGCTTGCAAAATAAATGGAGGAGTCCTTAGAGAAAATATGGCCACCAGCTGGCATGCTGCAAAGTTTTCTATTTCAGGGAGTTAGCATCTTCATACTTACAGGGATGCTCCAGACCTGCATTCCATCACTGTAGCCAATCATAATCAGCAAAGGCGGCTCATTCCCTGTGCTATGAATTTCATGAAATTCCAGATTTCTTGATGTATCTGCATTAGAATTAAATAACAGAAGAGGAAATTTAAGACACAATGTCAATCAACAAAAACAACGACACTCCTTTAATGCATAACCACTGCTTCAATTATTTTGCAATAAAATGTTCAGAAGTTTCGGGACTTCCCTGGTGGTCCAGTGGTTAACAATCTGCCTTGCAATGCAGGAGACATGGGTTCGATCCCTGGTCAGGGACCTAAGATCCCACATGCTGCGGGGGCAACCAAGCCTGAGCGCCACAACTACTGAGCCCAAGCACCACAAGTAGTAAGTCCGACACAATGAAAGGCCCCAGAGGATGCAATGAAGATCCCAGGTGCCACAACTAAGATCTGACCCAACCAAATAAATATTTTCTTTAAAAATTCAGAAGTTTTGGAAAACATTTAAAGGAAAGTGAAAAGAAAGCTGAAATCACAAAACTAGTAGTTTTTTTTTGTCATCGTTGTTCATTGCTAAGTCGTTTCTGACTCTTTTGTGACCCCTCGTGACACTGTGCAGCAGACAGGGATCAAGACCATCCCCATGGAAAAGAAATGCGTAAAAGCAAAATGGCTGTCTGAGGAGGCCTTACAAATAGCTGTGGCATCTGGTCCCATCACTTCATGGGAAATAGATGGGGAAACAGTGGAAACAGTGTCAGACTTTATTTTGGGGGGCTCCAAAATCACTGCAGATGGTGACTGCAGCCATGAGATTAAAAGACGCTTGCTCCTTGGAAGAAAAGTTATGACCAACCTAGATAGCATATTTAAAAGCAGAGACATTACTTTGCCAACAAAGGTCCATCTAGTCAAGGCTATGGTCTTTCCAGTGGTCATGTAAGGATGTCAGAGTTGGACTGTGAAGAAAGGTGAGTGCCAAAGAATTGATGCTTTTGAACTCTGGTGTTGGAGAAGACTCTTGAGAGTCCCTTGGACTGCAAGGAGATCCAAACAGTCCATTTTAAAGGAGGTCAGTCCTGGGTGTTCTCTGGAAGGAATAATGCTTAAGCTGAAACTCCAATACTTTGGCCACCTCATGCAAAGAGTTGACTCATTGGAAAAGATTCTGATGCTGGGAGGGATTGGGGGCAGGAGGAGAAGGGGACGACAGAGGATGAGATGGCCAGATGTCATCACCGACTCGATGGACATGAGTTTGAGTGAACTCTGGGAGTTGGTGATGGACCAACTCCAGGGGAGGCCTGAAAGTGAAAGTGAAGTCACTCAGTCATATCTGACTCTTTGTGAGCCTGTGGACTGTAGCCTACCAAGCTCCTCTGTCCATGGGATTCTCCAGGCAAGAATACTGGAGTGGGTTGCCATTTCCTTCTCCAGGGGATCTTCCCGACCCAGGGATCGAACCCAGGTTTCCCGCATTGGAGGCAGACTCTTTAACCTCTGAGCCACCATGGGAGGCCTGGCGTGCTACAATTCACGGGGTCGCAGAGTCAGACATGACTGAGTGACTGAACTGAACTGAAATGGACTACTGTGTAGCCAGCCAGGATCTTCTGTCTACAGGATTTTCCAGGCAGGAATACTGGAGTGGGCTGCCATTTCCTTCTCCAGGGGACCTTCCTGGATCAGAGACAGAACCAGCGCCTCCAGTACTGGCAGGCGGATTCTTTACCACTGAGCCACCAGGGAACAGTACCTATAATTAGCACACGTAGGTTTTAAAAATCAAACTCTCTCAGGAGGGTACCAGTACCAAGTATCACTCCATCTCACGTGAAGAGCAGACTACGGAACCTGACAGAGTGACAGCAGTACCCAGGGGAAACACTAGCGCCAGGTGAAGGACAGCGGAGCAGTGCCCGCAGAGGCAGACAGCATAAGTTGTGTGGGTTCACAAGTTGCATCCGGACACTCTGAGAAACAACAGGCGGAGGATAAGGAAGAGCAAGATGCAAGATGGGGAGGAGTGGGGGAACTTCCCTGGAGGTCCAGCGGTTAAGATTCTGTACTCTCAATGCAAGGGGCGAGGGTTGGATCCCCGGTCAAGGAACTAAGATCCCACGTGCCACATGGTAGGGCCAAAAAAAGATGAAGTAAAGGTCTCTGCAAAGAGCTAGAGGGCTTATGTAAGGCGGCACAAGAAGCACTGTGCCAATATGATTACTCTTGTCATAAAATCATGCTACGTTAAAAAAAATTTTTTCTAATTAAGAAATTTTTTAAAATAAAAATCAAACTCTCACTAGATACCCAGGAAATACTAATATCAAGAACACAACCACCTATAAAGGCAAATCAAAGTAAAATATTTAGCAAAATTAACTAAATACAAATATGATGTGTAACCATTTAGAATTCTATTATGTATAAATTTAGCAATGGAAGAAAAATTATGTTCCTTTACTTACAGGGGATAGTAAATCCTAACACATCTGAACACACTGGACATACAGCTCACAATAAAAGAATTATGTGTACTTTTCTAATCAACTTTTCCAGTTCACATCAGTGAATATTAAGCATTTATCATCAGTACTATACACTATATCCTTACTGAACAGAACTATTACACCTCAAAAATCACTCATCAAGCCTTTTCTTCTCAGATCACAACCTTATCTTCCAGTAAGTTTGTTCAACTATTTGTTTTGTGATTCACTCTCTTACTCCATTAAGACCTCCAATCCACTGAAACCCTGCCTTCTCCCTACTCTTCAGGCCTCTCTCATATATTTACTCTCCTCCTGCCTTAACAGTCTTTGATCAGGCATCTCAGTAACTTCTGCCAGTCATCTACATTCTCTTATCCCTTTGTGTGGGATCTCTGCATGGTACCCAACCAGCAAAACCTCACAACCAGTCCACTATGCTAGTATATTCCATGGCAAGCAAGTACCACCAGAGAAAATCACACAATGAGACACAATTGTCACCACTATAAATTAACCTCAACTGAGCCTTCAAAACTGCATAACAAATGTACTCAATTTTCTGAACCTTCTTCTACAATTTCAATGACTTTCTTAAACTGTTCTTCAAGCCCTGACTCCACCCAACCTCTCCTTACTCAGCAGATAATGTGTCTCATATACCACACAAGGAATCTAGAAACTTTCTGTTGCCAAAGACCTACATGCATCTGTACCACTCACTCTCTTCTCACTCCGCTCTATGACACACAATTCTCTTTCCTTTTGTCTAAAGTAAATCACTCTGAGAGGGGGAAGGGGAGGGTGGGATGAATTAGATTAGGACTCTTTGCAACCCCAGACATACACATACAGTCCATGGAATTCTCCAGGCCAGAATCCTGGAGTGGGTAGCCTTGCCCTTCTCCAAGGGATCTTCCCAACCCTGGGATGGAACCGAGGTCCCCTGCTTTGCAAGCGGATCCTTTACCAGCTGAGCCACAAGTGAAGCCCATAAATACATTACCACGTGTAAAACAGCTAGTGGAAACCTGGAGTATACCACAGAGAGCTCAGCTGGGTGCTCCATGATGACCTGGGTGGGTGGGTTGGTGGAGAGAGGGGAGGTGTGGGCGGGAGGCCCAAGAGGGAGGGGATACATGTAGACATACAGCTAATTACTGTGTTATACAGCAGGAACTATTGCAACACTGCACAGCAATTATACTCCAATAATTTTTAAAGTGAGAACCCTCCAGTCTGACGAGGGAGACAGATGTATAAGCTGATGATTCTAAAACAGCATGAAAAAGGCAACAATAAATGTAGGTGCTAGAGCAGAGATGACTAATGTCACGGAGAGATAATAAAGCTGGAGTACCAAGAGAGACTCCATAGAGCCTCAATGACCTAGGGTTTTGAAGGATGAATAGAACTTTTCTGCTGCTGCTAAGTCGCTTCAGTCGTGTCCGACTCTGTGCGACCCCATAGACGGCAGCCCACCAGGCTCCCCCGTCCCTGGGATTCTCCAGGCAAGAACACCGGAGTGGATAGCCATTTCCTTCTCCAATGCATGAAAGTGAAAAGTGAAAGTGCAGTTGCTCAGTCGTGTCTGACTCTTCGAGACCCCATGGACTGCAGCCTACCATGCTCCTCCGCCCATGGGATTTTCCAGGCAAGAGTACTGGAGTGGGGTGCCATCGCCTTCTCCAGAACTTTTCTAAACAAACAAAAATTAAGTAAATCACTCTGCTTTGGATCCTATTCTCTCTCACCTTCTCAGGGCTCTTTTCCTAACCCTTCTTTTCCTGTATCTCCCATTCCTTCCACGTACTGTATACTCCCAATGAGTACTTAAACATGCTAAAGTGTCCATCTTTTAAAATTTTTCAAATAAATCAATACCAGTGAATTTTAGACATAAATGACAAAGCTAAAATTAACAAAACACTAGAGGAACATTGTAGAAATGTATTTTCATGATTATGGTACAGGGAAAATACTTCACAACAGGACACAAAAAAACTCCTAGTATAAAAGAACAGCAAATTCTACTACATTAAATTTATCACATTAAAATGGAGAATTTCTGTTTCTCATGAGCCACTCTGACCAGGAGAGTGAAAAATCAAGCCAGAGTCTGGGAGAAGAGACAATTATAACCCCACAAGGATTTGTCTAATTCACATACATACATAACATATGCTAAGTCATGTACAAATTAAAAATCAATATGAAAAAGGAAGGTCATTAGAAAAATAGGCAGGAGACATTAAAAACACTTCAAAAATAGGATATTCAAATCAATCATCAGTGAACATGAAAAGTGGCTCAACCTCATTTGTAATCAAGGAAGTGTTAATTAAAACCACAATGACAAAACCAAGAGTTAGCAGGATATGGAGTGAAGAGGCTGCTTATTTAGTGCTAGTAAATGTAAATCAGTATAACCACTTGGGAAAACAGACTATATATACTCAGGTTGAAGATCCCATGCCTTTGACCAAGTAGTTCCACTCTAGGTATAAACTCATTGGAAGCCTCAGCACAGATACACCAAGAGACAAGAATGCTTACCACAATATTACTGCAATCAAGCAATTACAGCTGGAATCAACCCAAAGTCCATCAAGAGGAGAAAGGACAAGCACAGTGGTACACGAATACAATGTACAACACAACACTACTCAACACAGGAAAAAAACGACCTACTACCATATACCATAATATGGACGAACCTCACAGACATAATAAGCAAAGAAGCTAGACACAGAAGCCTATATACGGAACGATTCTCTACATGAAATTCAGAATCACTAGGCAATTAGGTAGCAACATTCTATTTTCTACCTTAGTGATGGCTCCACAGATTTACGATGTGTAAAAATTCAGTGATCCATACTTTTGTGCTATTTATCATGATATATTTGCACAATAAATAAGGTGGGTTTGTTTTTATATTTTTGGCTGCTTCAGGCAGCATGTGCAAATCTTAATTCCCTGAATAGGGATCAAACTTACAACCCCTGCCAAGGAACCCTGGAATCTTAACCCACCAGGCAAGTCCCTAAATAAGGGTTTTTTTTTTAATAAGGGTTTTTTAAAATCATAAATCAGTAATATCCCTGTCCCTTTATTTGACTTCACTATTTCCTCTCTTTCTAGGAGCTGAATTCTTTGTTTATAACTGCCATCTGTTTTTCATCTCTCATTCAACCCAACCCATTTCAGAATGTGTTTCTGCCCCAACTCTCCTCCCAGGTGACTTTTACTACAGTCATCCGTAACCTCCAAGTTGTTGAATCCAATATATGTTTTTTTAAGAACATCTTGTTAAGATTATTCAACAGTTATAACCAATGCTAACCATATTCTCTGCTGGCTCATCCTTTTCTAATTTCTCTTGAAATATTAGAGTTACTCAAAGCGAATTCCTAAACCCCCTTTTCTTCTTACACTAACCCTCCCTAAGTGACTGCATTCCAACCATTGCTTCAGTTACTCTCTGCTAGTGACTTCCTCAGTATGGGTTTTGGATGTCTCAACAGAAGATCAAATTCCACTTAAAGATCAGGATTTCCTCCCCAAACATGATCTTCCAGAGTTTCCTATTTTGGGGAACAGCATGATTATCTATCCAGATAGCAAAATCAGGAACCACCTTCTTCCTTCCCTCCAGCAATAAATCTATGAGCAAGCTTCCTAAATAGCTCTCTGCTTACACCACCACCACCTCTGTCTACAACATCTATTGCAAAAGCCTGAGTGACTTTCTGCCTCCACCACTGTCCACCAAACTCTGTATGAAAGTCAGAGTGATCTTTTCAAAATACACATATTGGGGAATTCCCTGGCAGTCCAGTAATTAGGATTCTGTACTCACCTCCATCGGCCCACAGTTTGATCCCTGGCTGGGGAACTAAAATCCCATAAGCTAAGAGGCACAGCCGAAAAAAAAAACAAAAAATGGAACGTGAAATCATTGGGTTTAGGAAGCATTACTACAAACAAAGCTAGTGGAGGTGATGGAATTCCAACTGAGTTATTTCAAATCCTAAAAGATAATGCTCTTAAAGTGTTGCACTCAATATGACAGCAAATCTGGAAAACTTAATAGGGGCCACAGGACTGGAAAAGGTCAGTTTTCTTTCCAATCCCAAAGAAGGGCAATGCCAAAGAATGTTCAAGCTACCCTACAATTTTACTCATTTCACATGCTAGCAAGGTAATGCTGAAAATCCTTCAAACTAGGCTTCAACACTACATGAATCGAGAACTTCCAGATGTACAAGCTGTATTTAGAATAGGCAGAGGAACCAGAGATCAAATTGTTAACTTCCACAGGACTACAGAGAAAGAAATGGAATTCCAGGAAAAACATCTACTTCTCCTTCACTGACTACACTAAAGCCTCTTATTGTGTGGGTCACAACAAACTGAGAGATGGGATACCAGACCACCTGACCTGCCTCCTGAGAAGCCTGTATGCAGGTCAAGAAGCAAGTTAGAACTGGACATGGAACAATGGACTGGTTCAACTTTGGAAAAGGAGTACAAGAAGGCTGTATATTGTCACCCTGCTTATTTAATTTATACGCAGAGTACATCATGGGAAATGCAGAGCTGGATGAAACTCAAGCTGAAATCAAGATAGCCGGGAGAAATATCAGTAACCTCAGATATGCAGATGACACTACCCTGATGGCAGAAAGCAAAGAGGAACTAAAGAGCCTCTTGAAGAACATGAAAGAGTAGAGAGAAAATGCGGGCTTAAAACTCAACATTCAAAAGACGATCATAGCATCCGGTTCCATCACTTCATAGCAAATAGATGGGGAAACAATGGAAACAGTGACAGACTATTTTCTTGGGCTTCAAAATCGCTGTGAACGGTGACTGCAGCCATGAAATTAAAAGACGCTTGCTCCTTGGAAGGAAAGCTACGACAAACTTAGTGTATTAAAAAGCAGAGAAATTACTTTGCCAACAAAGGTCCGTCTAGTCAAAGCTATGGTTTTTTCAGTAGTCATGAAGAGATGTGAGAGTTGGACCATAAAGAAGGCTGAGCACCAAAGAACCGTGGTGTTGGAGAAGACTTCTGAGAGTCTCCTGGACAGTAAGGAGATCAAACCAGTCAATCCTAAAGGAAATCAACCCTGAATATTCATTAGAAGGACTGATGTTGAAGCTGAAGCTCCAATACTCTGGCCATCTGATGCAAAGAGCCGACTCACTGGAAAAGACCCTGATGCTGGGAAAGACTGAGGGCAAGAGGAGAAGAGGGTGACAGAGGATGAAATGGTTGGATGGTATCATCGACTCAATGGGCATGGGTTTGAGCAAACTCCAGGAGATAGTGAAGGACAGGGAAGCCTGGTGAGCTGCAGTCCATGGGGTTGCCAAGTCAGACGTGACTGAGTGACTGAACAACAAAGTCACTCAGCCGTGTCCGACGCTTCGTGACCCCATGGTCTGTAGCCGGCCAGCCTCCTCTGTCCAAGGGATTTCCTAGACAAGAATACTAGAGTGGGCTACCATTTCCTTCTCCAGGAGATCTTCCTAACCCAGGGACTGTACCTGTGTCTCCTGCACTACATGCAGGCTCTTTACCACTGAGCCACGGGGGAAGCCCGATTCTCTTTACATCTAACATTTAAATGTTCTTTATAATATTCCATTGCCTTGTATATACATTATCTAATCTGATGCACAAAAATCCTGTTTTATATGTCGAGCAGGAGCCGATTTCATTTTATCACTGACAAGAACAAGTGCAGGGAATCCCCTGGTTGTACAGCGGCTAGGACTCTGTGCTCTCACTGCTGGGGGCCCAGGTTCAATGCCTAGTCAGGGAACTAACATCCCACAAGCCATGTGGTGTGGCCTAAAAGAAAAAAACTGAAAAAGAACAGTATACTCTCCCTCCTTGGAAAAATGTTTGCACCTGGAAGGAGGAGAAAGGGATCCTGGATTTTCTGCTCACCTCGAAAATCAAGGTGTAAATGAAATCTTTCCTTCCAAACCAGCTTCTTCTGTATTTCACATGCATGTTGATAGCAGCAATATTCTATCAACACCTAGTCTAAAAACTGGAAATTCACTTTTAGTAGATGCTAATAGGTGAATGAGGGGCTTCCCAGGTGGTGCAACGAAGAAGATTCTGCCTGCCAATGCAGGAGGTGCAGGTGGTGTGCATTCGATCGCTGGGTCGGGAAGATCCCCTGGAGGAGGGAATGGCACCCCACTCCAGAATTCTTGCCTGGAGAATCCCACAGACAAAAAAGCCTGGCAGGCTACAGTCCATGGGGTCGCAAAGAGTTGGACACGACTGAGTGACTGAGGGCACACACATGCACACAACAGCTGAATGAGGATTAAGGCTGAAATGCTCATTTCAGCCAGAAGATTCCCTGTGCAAAGATTCCAAGGTATACAAAGTTCTCTGCTTTTAGTGACTTTTGAAAGGCAAGTGAGGTTAAAGTATAGACACTGAAGTGTTGTAGTTAGATGGGAAACAATTAAGAGTTTGAGGCATTTGGGGACATCTAAGTGAAGAGTCTAGGAGGCAGTTGAAATGGGGACCCAGGCACACTAGAGCAACAGAGGCTTACAGCCCCTACTCTCTTTGCATGCCTCACATGCTTCCTACTCTATACCTCACCTTTTCTGATAACTGATCCTACCCTCCCCCAGCATCAAGCACAGGGACAGGCACACAACCAGCTGAGACAATTCTAGTGCCATATCCTTGGCCACTGCAACTATTCCTATAACTGGAAGGTAATCCAGACTGAGCATGCTGGATTGCCCAACAGACTCTTTTTTCCTCTTTGATCACAAAGTTATGAACAGAGAGCTTTGAGCAATCACTGCTCCAACCTCGTTAGACAAGTCGGAGAAGAGAAGTAAGCGTCAGAGAGGAGCAGTGAGAAGTGAAAGACTCAAGGGATTAAGCCACTATGCTTCCCAGCCATGGGAGTAGGTTTAAAAAGAATTCCCTATGGAAAACAGCATGGTGGTTTCTCAAAAAATTATAAAGAACTTATGAGCCAACAATTCCACTTATGGGCATTACTCAAAAAGAACTGAAAGCAGGGACTCAAAGAGTTATTTGCAAAAATAACTGCTAAAAGCAGCATCCTTTGTAAAGCCAAATGAAAAGATAAAATGATTTAAAAAAAAAAAAAAAGAGTATCATATAGACTTAGAAGGGAAATTTAGACACATGTATGATATCACAGGAGAAACGCTGGGCTGGAAGAAGCACAAGCTGGAATCAAGATTGCTGGGAGAAATATCAATAACCTCAGATATGCAGATGACACAAAGAGGAGAGTGAAAAAGTTGGCTTAAAGCTCAACATTCAGCAAACGAAGATCATGGCATCCGGTCCCATCACTTCATGGCAAACAGATGGGGAAACAGTGGAAAAGAGTGGCTGACTTTATTTTGGGGGGGCTCCAAAATCACTGCAGATGGTGATTGAAGCCTTGAAATTAAAAGACACTCCTTGGAAGGAAAGTTATGACCAACCTAGATAGCATATTAAAAAGTAGAGACATTACTTTGCCAATAAAGGTCCATCTGGTCAAGGCTATGGTTTTTCCAGTGGTCATGTATGGATGTGAGAGTTGGACTGTGAAGAAAGCTGAGCACCAAAGAATTGAACGCTTTTGAACTGTGATGTTGGAGAAGACTCTTGAGAGTCCCTTGGACTGCAAGGAGATCCAACCAGTCCATCCTAAAGGAGATCAGTCCTGGGTGTTCATTGGAAGGACTGATGCTAAAGCTGAAACTCCAATGCTTTGGCCACCTCATGTGAAGAGTTGACTCATTGGAAAAGACCCTGATGCTGGGAAAGATTGAGGGCAGGAGGAGAAGGGGATGACAGAGGATGAGATGGTTGGATGGCATCGCCGACTCAATGGACATGAGTTTGGGTAAACTCTGGGAGTTGGTGATGGACAGGGAGGTCTGTGATTCATGGGGTCGCAAGGAGTTGGACACAACTAAGCAACTGAACTGAACTGATGATATCACTGAATGATGCTGCTTATGAGATGGCTTAAGTACCTCCAATTCAGAGACAAAGTAGAATGGTGGTTGCCTGGAGTTAGTGAGAATGAGAGAATGTAGAGTTGTTGTTTAATGGGTATAGTTTCAGTTTTACAAGGTAAAAACAGCTATGGAGATTGGTTGTGTAACAATGTGAATGTATTTACAACTACAATCAGTACACTCAAAAATGGCTAAGAAAGTAAATATTATGTTAAGAACATTTTACCACAATTAAAACCTTTTTTCCCCTTAAACTGATCACATGCAACTAAAAAAAAGAAAACCCTACTGAATAGAAAAATTGATATCTAAGTATATTCTTAAACTTTGATATTAGAACTGACCAACTCAGGATAGTAAGAATTACCTCGCAAAGGCTAGAAAGTTGGCAGTTCTTATACTGGAGCAAACCAGTTGATTAAACCTGATGTGTTTTGGGACTCACATTACATGCTCACCTTTAGAGAATGTGACAGAAAATGTTAGGATATTAACCTGCTTTGGCTACTTCTTGTATCTTTTTCAGTACAGTGAGTTCCTCAAGAAAAACAATCTTGGGTATAAACGAGACTGCCTGAAAGCAGAAACAAAATGATAACCATGACACAAAGGGCCTTAATCCTCCTTTCTATTAAACTCCAACAGTTGCAGTCTCTACCAGACACCAAACCAGATTAGGAAAGGAGATACCTAAAAGGATTCGGGAAGGAGAATCCCAATAACCCAGATTCCTCAGAAGTATCTCTCCTAGAAGCTGTTATCTACTCCACCCCCAACTCTGATAAGCCCATAATCGAATGGGCTGCAACCCTGTGGTAAGGGACCAAGTGGCACCATTTAATAATTCCATGATGAAAAGCAAAGTTCTCAGGCCTGTTAGAAATTAAATCTATGGACAGGTAAAAGACTTCTAAATTGTTTTGCCAGAAAAAAACTCAAAGTCTAGCAAAGAGAAGCCTAAGTACCTAATACAATCTCTGGGTACCCAACTGCTCTACAAAGAAACAGGCTGCTGAGCTACTATGGCTGTGGCCAGAAGCAGCCTCTCCACTGTCTCCCTTACGATGTCATGACAGACAAAAGGCAATGATCAAGGAATCGCATCCCAGCTGCAGAAGACAAAACCAGGGAAGGGCAGGTTGGCTGATCAAGAATCTCTAATGCAATGGAAAAGTGGCAGAGCTAGTGGTAAAGAACCAGCCTGCCTAACACCAGAGATGCAAGAGACACGGGCTCCAACTGTGGGTCAGGAAGATCCCCTGGCGAAGGGCATGGCAACCCACTCCAGTATTCTTGCCTGGAGAATCTCATGGACAGAGGAGCCTGGAGGGCTACAGTACAAATAGTCTGAAACAGTCGGATATAACTGAAGCAACTTAGCACGCACACACACGGCCTTCTTCAGAGAGATGCTGGACTTGCAGCCAGTGAACCCTACTTTTTCTATCCCATGCCAAATTTTCTTTCAATTATAAATATCTCAGAAGGTCTGCCACACAAACACCTAAATAAAACATTCCTAAAGAAAGAACACAAATAAGAGACAAGTCCAAGAAATCCTGTAAGAGACTGGGGAAGTTAAGGAGGATCAAATATCTTGGTAATATTTACTATGGCTTTAAATCACACACATACATGCGTGCACATGCACACACACCCCTAGGGCCAGAGATGATAAAAAGAATATCCATAAAAATCCAGGACAAAATTTCATACACTATCAATATGATATAGAAAGGAGAGACCAAAGGATATGGGAGTGTGCTACAGTATTTAACAGGAAGATGCATAAATTTAAAAGTTTAATCAATCAACTAAGATACAGGATACTCTAAAGGACCACCATTATAAGTTCAACAGAACACAAAATCCCAAATAAGTGGTATCCATCTACATTTCCAGATGCAAATGCATTGCACTTCAATAATGCAAAGGCTTTATAAAACATTATTACCCCAGCAATTCTTATTTGCTGTTTAAAAAAAAAAAAACTTTCCTAAAGATTATTTTGATGACATTTTAAAAGTTAATTTTGTGAATTGTTTTCTTGACCATGCAGTGAGACTTGTAAGATTTTAGTTCCCTGACCCAGGATTGAACCTGGACCCCAGGCAGTTAGAGTGCAGAGCCCTAACTTCTAGACTGCCAGGAGTGTCCCAATTATGTGATTTTTTTTTTTAAGTCATTTTTACTGCTGACATAAACCTTTTAAAAATCAATTACTTTTAACATTCTGCATATGGTTTATAATTTTTTGCCATTGTCTAATATTTTCAAGACCATGACCACATTTCCTTTCTTATTAAATCAAGAAAGTCTTCTAATACATTGACATCCACAAAGCAAATACACTTGCAGAAGAGAAAAGAGTCTGAATTCATGAGGAAATGGTGACAGGAAACAAAAGATGACAAAGAGGTAAGTAGTTCTTAATAAAGAAGGGAAAAGAAGAAAAGGAAGAATACACTAGCAACAAGGAAATTTTAAATATAAAAAGCTTTCAGAGAGAAATACTGTAGGAAAAGGTTATGTATCATAAATAAACACCTATACAAACGAGTGTGTTATTCTGCTCGGTACAGCATAACAAGTTGCCATTGCGGAAGTGACAGCCTCCCGCTTTCTGAACAGTAGTTTTTAAACGAAAACACGGAATCTTAAACGTCCCAGAGGAGACAAAGACTCAAGAGTAAGGTACCCATCAATGTCCAACTAGGAAATGAACACAACTCAGTATATTCGTAATTGGGAACTTAATACAGACAACTGGTCCCACAGATGGTGGCCTGCTGAATTAGCAACAGCAGGAAGCCCATACCACCCCTAAGCTAGGAAGACAGGGAGGAAAGCAGGGTGCTGGGGTCGCCCCACAGAAAGGCGAGCAGAGCTGCCCAGGGGGAGAGAGAAGCACAGAGGAAATGCAGCTGCCAAAAGAGAGGGAGAGGGAATAATACTCTCCTTTGCTCCCATCCTCCCTTCTGATCTCCTACCAGTGCCTCCCTAACTCAGCCAGAAGACAACAGCCAAGGAGCAGCCCTTTGCAGGAAGGAGCAATGACATGGAAGGAAGGTGTCTGAGAACAAACAGGCCTTGGACTGGCATAAATTCTGCTCAGGAATATAATGTTTTTAAAAAATAATTTCCCTTTTATTTACTTATTTGGGTATACCAAGCCTGGGCTTCCCTCATAGCTCAGTCGGTAAAAAAATCTGCCTGCAACGCAGGAGGCCTGGGTTCAATTCCTGGGTCAGGAAGATCCCCTGGAGAAGGAAATGGTAACCCACTCTGGTATTCTTGCCTGGAGAATTCCATGGACAGAAGAGCCTGGTGAACTACAGTCCATGGGGTTGCAAGAGTCAGACACGACTTAGCGACTAAACCAAACTACCACCATCACCACCAAGCCTTGCTTGCAGCATGCAGGATCTTCAGCTGTGACACTCGAACTCTTAGGTGCACCGTGTGGTATCTAGCTCACCAACCAGGGACTGAATCCGAGCCCCCTGCACTGGGAGCACAGTCTTCGCCACTGGACCACCAGGGAAGTCCAAAAAAATATTTGAAAGTCTAAGAAGTTCAACACTAATTTTTATTGTGCTGGTATAAATCCCATACAACTGACCAAACTTGAATTAGAAAAACTTGTTTCCTAAGAAATTGTTATCTTACTTGGACTTAAAGTTCAAGGCTAGGCACTACATGTACAGTGACTCTTAAGACTTGTACAATATTAATTCTAATCAAGCTTCTATAGTTGAAAATAAATGTTTTTTGAAAACTTAAAAAAGTCATTTTAAGAGAAAGTAACCTGACAAAAGGTAAGGGTTCTCTTTTTGGAATCAGGTCAACCCCAAACATTTAATTCATATGTCCCCCCCGCCGCCAAAGTTAAAAGCATACCATTTAAATCTGCATTTTCAAATCTGACCCAGACTATTTTCTCCTTTTCTTCTGTTAGAGGTGTTCCACTGTAAGCCTGTATAGTAAACAGAAATATTTGAATGAAAATGTTTTATAGCACAAATACTACTGATGTTCAAAACAAAGAGTAACTGAACCCCTCCAACCTCACCAATCCTACATCTTGAGAAATGGCACATTTCGTAATATTTTTATTTTCAAAGAAAGCTATCCAGGAGTCTGATAATCTTGGTCAGAAAAGGGTTTTTAGCCTAAGAACTGCAGAAACCTAAAATACAATGATCAGAGTCTATTGGAAGTGTCACTATAATTCAAAGACACTCAAAAAACTAACCTCCTTTACTGGTCAACAAATAAAGCAGAAGAAATAAACCAAACCACCACATACATTGATTTAGTTTCCAAGTGTTTAGGATCAAGCAATTATACTCTACTTAAAATCGTCAAGCTCATTACTTTCCGCTAACCACCAGTTCCAGGTGGAGGGTGCTGGCCAGAGCTGGGGATGGAAAAACCATTACTTTTTCAGTCTCTTATCTGGCCTCTAGACCCAACCTATAAGCTTTCTTGCAAGCCCACGAGGGTCACAAAGATAAGCATAAACTGCTGTGAAGTCACTGAGAGAGTATCAACAGTATCCACCAGCATTCTTTTTAGAGTGAACCATTTTTAAAGTTTTTATTGAATTTGTTACAATATTGTTTCTGTTTGATCTTTTGTTTTTTGGTTGTGAGGGATGTGTGATCTTAGCTCCCTGACCAGGGATTGAACCTGTGCTGCCTGCACTGGAAGGTGAAGTCCTAACCACTGGAGCGCCAGGGAAGTCTCCCATCAGTATTCAAAGGGAGTCATCTCTCCACAAAGCAAATGCTTTTATTTAAAAGTAGCTAGATTTTCTAGGTTTCATATACTTGTAAGCACTGAGGATGTCTACAGAAAGCTGCAACATTTTCAGTTATAAAGTGATACTCAGTTCACAGAAGTTATTTAATATAAACTGTATCGAAAGCTTACAAAAACTACTATCCAATATATAATATGTTATACATGACTTGCTTTAAATTTCCATGTGACTTTACAGCCTTTTTCTGTACTATACAATGTTAATGGCCACTAAAGATATTACTAAAAGACAGGATCATTTTAATAGTAGGTTCATTAAATAAAAAGAAAATGTTATCTTACACATTCATGTGATTTCAATTGTCTTTGTTCAAGAAAAAAAAACCACAACCTGAGATATGTATAGTACAATTAATTCCTTTGGAAAAAAGGAAAATCTATACTAGAACTAACCAATTCATCTACTTTATCTTCAACCATCTCATCCTCATCTTCTTCCTCTTCTTCCTCTGTTTTGCTCTCTTATCCTTGAAAACTCTTGAAAATTCCCTGGGTGTCCAGTGGTTGAGAAACCACCTTCCAATGCAGGAGAGGCAGGTTCAATCCCTGGTTGGGAAACTAAGATCTCACATGCTGCAGGAGCAGCTAAGCCTCAGTGCAGCCAAAAATAAAAAATCTTTAGAAAAAAAAATGAAACTTTCCCTATTAAAAATAAAGTTCTCACCTGGGAATAATTTTAGATTATTAAACATAGCACTGAGAGTTCTCATATACCAGTCAACCAATTTCACCTACTATTAACTATCTAATCTAACCAAATCTTACCTTACCATGGTACCTCTGTCAAAACCAGTGACTAAAATGGGTGCTTTACTACTAATTAAGCCCCAGTCATTATGGGATCTCAGCAGTTTTTCCACTAATGTCCTTTCTCTGCTCCAGGATTGCATTTAGGATGACCCCTTTTTCCCTTCATCAGGCTCTCCATTAATCTGGTAAAGCAATAATACATTTCCAAATCTTCTTCCATTTAGCATAAGGCTGCTTGTGTGTGCGTGTGCACTAAGTCACTTCAGTTTCGTTGCAACCCTAGGAACTGTAGCCCACCAGGCTCCTCTGTCCATGGGATTCTCCAGGCAAGAATACTGGAGTGGGTTGCCATTTCCTCCTTCAGGGAATCTTCCTGAACCAGGGATTGAACCCACCTCTCCTGCACTGCAGGCGAATTTGTTACTACTGAGCCATCGGGGAACCCTTAAGGCAGCTTATCAGCTCCTTAATCAACATTCTCCCAATTCCTCTGCAACATTTGCAAGATGCCCTCCTTTGACTTCTGGCCAACGTGCAGCATGAAACAAGGTTAAAAGAGGCTTTTCAGTGGATTGGGATTCTTAAGACTTCTTCTCTTTCCCCTTCGGGGAGAAATAAGACTTTCACAAGGCTTGCAATACTTCTGCTACGTCTTCAGGTTTTCATCTCTCCTCAGTAGACATACTGCTCTCTACTAAGCATTTTTGAGAAAATTCTATGAAGTTGACTGAAGCATATTGCGTGCCTTCCTGCAGGCTGGCATCTAGAAGGCACGTGACATCATGTCATTTTGCCTCCCAGCTTTCGATGATATCCTTTATTCATGTTTGAGTCGTTTACTGTCAGTGAAGCACAGACTCACCAGGTGCCAATTCAGATTTTTTTTTTTGTATGTACACACTGCTTTATTTATTTGGCTGCACTGGGTCTTCGTTGCTGCACGCAGGCTTTCTCTAGTTGTGGACAGTGGAGCTACACTCCAGTAGCAGTAGGCAGGCTGCTCGCTGCGGTGGCTTCTCGTGCTGCGGAGCACAGGCTCTAGGCACACGGGCTTCAACAGCTGCAGCCCAGGGACTCATTAGTTGTGGCTGGAGGCCCCTAGAGAGTGCAGGCTTCAGCAGCTGTGAACAGGCTCAGCTGCCCCACTGCATGTGGGATCTTCCCAGACCAGGGATCAAACTGGTGTCCCCTGAATTGGTAGGCAGTTCCTACCCACTATGCCACCAGGGAAGGCCCCCATTCAGGTTCATCTGCTATCTTACTGGAGGTCAGCGTACTGGCACATAATTTCTCCCCCAGCACTGATTTTTAGCCCTCCTTCAATCAAGATCCAACAGCACTGCTCTCTTATTTAGACTTGATGGTTTTATCCCATTACTGATACAGGACTTGTTATTTCTCTTTTTATTCCTTATCTGGTTTCTAAAATATATACACATTAATAAGCACAGAGTTATTACTGAATTTAAAAAAACACAGCAACAGTCACTGTAGGTGTTTTTTCTTCACTGGTGAGAAAATAACTCCCATTGCATGCTCTTTGTCAAAAGTATTACTTTTAATTATAGCAAATTATTCTACAGAGACCACATATAATTTGCTTGACTATTACTGACATTTGGGCAGGCTATAATTTTATTTAGATTGATTTGGCTGCCCTGGGTCTTCACTGCATGTGGGATCTGGTCCCCTGACCAGGGATCTAACCCTGGCCCCCTACACTGGGAGCACAGAGTCTTAGCCACTGGACCACCAGGGAAGTTGTGTAGCTACAATTTTCCACACTGAAAAAATGTCAAATTTTCTCACTGAAAAGTTCTCGGCTGTAACTTTTTCTGAGAATTTTTTAGTTAAGTTTTCCTAAGTACAATTATTAAATCAAAGGGCACAGCTTAGGGCTTCTACCAGCCATCAATGACATCTGTTAAACACAGCAGGAATTCACACTATTTGTGACAGCTGAAGAAGCTGATATAAGTCTGACAACACATTTTCTCCCTGTTAGGGATATTTGGAAACCCAGAAAATAATTTTTAGGTCCCATGAATTCAGTGATTCCCAGGATAAAGCAGGAGTTGGAACATAACCTCAACAAAGATGTATCATTTTCCATGTGGCTGAATGCAAAATGGCAGATTCTGGATTTGTTGTTGTTAAGCTAAGTTGTGTCTGACTCTTCGTGACCCCATGAACTGCAGCAAGGCAGGCTTCTCTGTCCATCACTATCTCCCAGAGTTTCCTCAAACTCATATCCATTGAGTCAGTGATGCTATCCAACCATCTCATCCCCTGTTGTCCCATTCTCCTCTTGCCCTCAATTTTTCCGAGCATCAGGGTCTCTTCCAATGAGTCAGCTCTTTGCATTAGATGGCCAAAGTATTGGAACTTCAGCATCAGTCCTTCCAATGAATATTTAGGACTGATTTCCTCTAAATTAACTGGTTTGATCTCCTTGCAATCCAAGGGACTCTGAAGAGTCTTCTCCAGCACCATAGTTCAAATACATCAATTCTTCGACACTCAGTCTTCTTTATGGCCCAACTCTCACACCCATACATGACTACTAGAAAAGCCATAGCTTTGACTAGACAGACCTTGGTCCACAAAATGATGTCTCCAGCTGTTTAAAACACTGTATAGGTTTGACATAGCTATTCTTCCAAAGAGTAAGCGTCATGTAATTTTGTGGCTGCAGTCACTGTCTGCAGTGATTTTGGAGCCCAAAAAAATGAAATCTGACACTTTTTCCACATATCCCCCACTTATTTGCCATGAAGTGATGGAACTGGATGCCATGATCTTTGTTTTTTGAATGTTGAGTTTTAAGCCAGCTTTTTCACTCTCCTTTTTCACCTTCATCAAGAGGCTCCTTCGTTCCTCTTCATTTTCTGCCATTAAAGTGGTATCATCTGCATATCTGAGGTTGTTGATATTTCTCCCAGCAATCTTGATTCCATCTTGTGATTCATCCAGTCCAGCATTTCACATGATGTACTATGAATATAAGTTAAATAAGCAGGGTGACAATATACAGCCTTGACATACTCCTTTCCCAATCTGGAACCAGTCTGTCGTTCCATGTCTACTTCTAACTGTTGCTTCTTGTCCTTGCGTACAGGTTTCTCAGGAGACAGGTAAGGCATTCTAACATTTCCATCTCTTTAAGAATATTACACAGTTTTTTGTGATCCACAAAGTCAAAGGCTTTAAAATAGTTAATGATGCAGAAGTAGATTATTTTTTTTGGAATTCCATTTCTTTTTCTAAGATCCTGCAGATGTTGGCAATTTGATCTCTTGTTCCTCTGCCTTTTCTAAATCCAGCTTGTATATCTGGAAGTTCTTGGCTCACGTACTGTTGAAGCCTAACTTGAAGCATTTTCAGCATTACCTTGCTAGCCTGTGAAATGAGTGCAGTTGTGGGGTAACTTGAACATTATTTGGCACTGCTTTTCTTTGGGACTGGAATGAAAACTGACCTTTTCCTGTCCTATGGTCACTGCTGAGTTTTCCAAATTTGCTGGCATAATGAAAGCATCACTTTGACAGCATCATCTTTTAAGATCTGAAATAGCTCAGCTAGAATTCCATCACCTCCACTAGCTTCGTTTGTAGTAAGACTTTCTAAGGCCCACTTGATTTCACACTCCAGAATGTCTGGCTCTAGGTGAGTGACCACATCATCATGGTTAACTCGGTCCTTAAGAGTTCTTTGGTACAGTTTTTCCATGTATTCTTGCCACCTTTGCTTAACATCTTCTGCTTCTGTTAGGTCCTTGACATTTTCATCCTTTATTGGGCCTATCTTTGTATGAAATGTTACCTTGGTAACTCCAATTTTCTTAAAGAAATCTCTAGTCTTTCCCATTCTATTCTTGATTAAATGTGGGAAAAAAGGGACCACAGGTCATCAAATCTTGTCTACCACCTGTGTTCATTGGAGAAGGAAATCTCACCCCACTCCAGTATTCTTGCCTGGAAAATCCCATGGACAGAGAAGCCTGGCAGGCTATAGTCCATGAGGTGTCAAAGAGTAGGACACGACTTGTGACCGAACAACCTGTGTTCATAAATCAAGCTCTATTTTAATACAGCCATACCTTTTCTTTTATGTAAAAGGCAGTGCTGAGCAGTTGTAGCAAAGACTACATGAGCTGCAAAACTTCTCTGGCCCTTTAAAGAAAGGGTCTGCCTGACTACTGCACAAGATCAAGAAGCTTTTTTTTTTTAATTTGGCTGCTCCAGGTCTTAGTTGTGGCACATGGGATCTTTAGGTGAAGAATATAAACTCAGTTGCAGCATGTGGGATCTAGTTCCCTGACCAGGGATAGAACCCAGGCCCCCTGCATGGGAACCATGGAGTCTTAGCCACTGGACCACCAGGGAAGTCTCTAGACTATGAAGCCTTTAGGACAGGCCCTGGGCATCCCTTAACACAACACCCGACCAGTGGCACCTGGCTGAGTAAAATCTGCTGCCTGAATTTTTGCTTTCTTTCCACAGCCACTAGAATAATGATTTATACAATGGAAACTTCTTAAATGACTATTCTTAGATCCATAACTACATCTTTACTTCCACAGGCACCTAACCCTGATCCCAATCTTCATAGTCAATTGCATAGCTTCTCCCCTTCCTGATGTATAATCCTCATCAAAACTAAGTTAATCTTCCACCTTGCACCATCATAACATTCTTGGCTAAAACCCAATCAGCTTTTTTTTTTCCCAATCAGTTTTAACAGCCCCCTATTTTCAATCTATTGCTCAATCCAGTATTCTTGTTTCTCTAGAAAACTCTCCAACTAGTCCCTCAAAGCCTCTGATCGCAGCCTCTCTTCCAGCTGACAAAAAACTGCTTGCTACACAGGGTTTCCACGAACACAAAAGGTGCCTTTGAAAAATTTTATAAAGGGGCACTCTAACGGGAAGGTAGATTATCAAGATGTTCAAATGCTCCTCCCTTAGAACTAGCCTCATATCAAGGCTCAGGGGCTAAGAGAAAGGTACCGTTTGTAGAAGACCAAGTTGGATTTTTGCCCTGATTGCTCTCTAAGCCTGGGCTATACAAGAGTCTCTACAGCCACAGCAATCGCAAACTGTACAAAACCGTACCAATAAGAAATCTCTGCTGCCTACAATCCCCAGCTGGGCAGTTTCCTTCACCATTACATTTGCATTCATTTCAACTGACCCCACTCCCAATGTCCTTTGGAACGTGACTCTTTCATTCTTCCTTTGCTGTGCATTCCCCGAGCAATTAAATATTCAGCCTGTTACTACCAGGTGCAGCACTTACTGATATGTTACTACTACCTCTGACTGTTTCAAGCCATTGACTTCCCTACTTAACCAAGTTTCTCAAGAAAAAAAAAAGCATTTATTTTGCCTTACAGGCCCCCGAGATCTCGCCATCATGACCTATTTTCATCAAAGTTGACTGAATATAATAAAGGAAGACCAAATATGCCTTAATATTTTCCATTATTTGAAGAACACAGTTGATGTAATACAATTGAAATCTGGATTTTAGACTTTTCTAGGACCTTCTCCTAAAGCTGGGACACTGGATTTATTAATGCCCTTTTTCATCACTGCAATTACAGATATCATGGAAGTCAGAACACTGACAGCACCAGAGAAAAATAGAACCCTTCCCCCTTAGGAACTCCACTAACCAGCAACTTCCCAAAGATACTGTTTCCAAGAATCACCTGAGATTCTTCCTAGAGACACAAGTTACTGGAGGCCGCCTCAATTCCCTTAAGACAAACTCTCCTGGAGATAGGCCTTGAAATTATTATTTTTAACAAGTGTGCCAAGTGTTATCTATGTTAATTGAAGTCTGGGTGACGGTGCACTAGAGATGATCCCAGGAGAGTTGCTCTCATTCTTTATTCTCACAGTTACAGAGCAGACAGTAAAGGGCTTACTCTCTTAGAGTAACAAACTATTGGTCACTCAGTTGTGTCCGACTTTGCAACCCCACAGACTGTAGCCCTCCAGCCTTCTCTGTGCACAGAATTCTCCAGGCAAGAATACTGAAATAGGTAGCCATTCCCATCTTTAGGGGATCCTGACCCAGGATCAAACCCAGATCTCCTGCACTGCAGGCAGGTTCCTTACCGTCTGAGACACCAGGGAAGCCCTAGAGTAACGAGACAAGCTCTAACTGGCATAAAACTACTGTTCAATATGAAAGTGATACAGATCTGTACTCAGTATTTGGTTAATATAATATCTCATTAACCAAATGCAAAGCACATATTGCTTATTTCACTTTCAACAGGCAACATTTAAGACATGAGAAAGATTTTGGAAACAGAACCCAAATAGGCAGTCCCAAGCCCTATCTCTCAACTAGTACCTCACCCTGACTCCTCTTAGGAAATCAAGTCCTAAAGAAACATAATTATGACAACATCAGCACAAAACTAAGGTACATCTAACAGTAACAGCAGGAACAGTTCCACACTACCAATGCTCACGATGCTAAAACATCAAAAGTCTTTCTTAAGTTGATGATACTGGTATCAAACTCAGGGAACAGAATATTTCAGAACTTCCCTGGTATCAAACTCAGGGAACAGAATATTTCAGAACTTCCCTGGCCAGGATTAAGACATGGTATTTCTGAAACCACAGAGATACTTACCTGAGGCACAACATCTTGCAGAAAAGTCACGACACTTTCCATGTAGGACTGCTCCCTGAAAAGGGGGTGAGATGGACAAAATTTAACATGACAGCTAAATATAAAACAAGGAAAAGCTCTTTCTACAAGCTCTAAGAAAGTTATTCATAATACTTAAAAAAGAAAAAAACAACTTTCATCACCAGGTAATTCTGCTAACTTGCTTTCTTAATTTCTCTGAATATGTTTTTAAACTCAAATTAACTTTAAATTTCTTTCAAACATTAACTCTTTTTAAAAGTCATGTTTTTGGGGTTTTTTTTTTTTTGGCTGTGCAACATGGCAGGCAGGATTTCAGTTCCCTGACCAGAGATCAAACCTGTGCCCCCTGCAATGGAAGCAAAGACTCTTAACCACTGGATCATGGAAGTGGTTAAGAATGAAAATCTTAAGAATGAAAATGGAAGTCTCTCCATTTTTTTTAAATTGAAATAGACCCCAGTTCCATTCCTGGGTTGGGAAGATACCCTGGAGAAGGGAAAGACTACCCATTCCAGTATTCTGGCCTGGAGAATTCCAGAACACTGGGTCACAAAGAGTAGCTTCTCTGGTGGCTCAGCTGGTATGAAGAATCTGCCTACAAGGTGGGAGACCCGGGTTTGATCCCTCGGTTGGGAAGATCGCCTGGAGAAGGGAAAGGCTACCACTCCAGTATTCTGGCCTGGAGAATTCTATGGATTGTATAGTCCATGGGGTCACAAAGAGTCGGACACAACTGAGTGACTTTCACTTCACTTCACTTCATAGTTGAATCACAAAATTGTGTAAGTTTCAGGTGTACAGAGCAAAGTGATTCAGTTTTCTATTTTTTCCCAATTCTTTTCCATTATAGGTTATTATATTGTATATAGTTCCTCGGGCTATATAGTAAATCCTTATTGTTTACTTTATGTCTACTAGTGTATATCTGTTAATCCCATACTCTTAGCTTATCCCTCCCTTTCTCTTTCCACTTTGGTAACCATAAGTTTGCTTTCTTTATCTGTGAGTCTGTTCATCTGTATTTGTTTTTAGATTCCACATATAAGTGCTATCATAGATCTGTCTTTCTTTGCCTGGCTTACTTCACTCAGTATGATAATCTTTAGGTCCATCAATATTGCTGCAAATGGCAACATCTCATTCTTTTTTATGGCCACACAGTCTCTTATTTTGATATACTGGGTTGGCCAAAAAGTTCATTTGTATCTATTGTACCCAATAGATACAACTTTTAACTTGTACCGAAGGAGTGATAAGAAAAGACTTGACTAAAGCAGGATCTTCCTAAGTCAGAGCAGAAGAATGCCCTAGTTAGAGCAAGAAAAACTACTGCTGATGACTCAGTATCCAGTGACCTTCTCTTTAAATTGGTTATGAACCTAATCCTAATCCCTTACCTGTGTACAGCAAAATGAATCTGTTTTGATGCAGGTGCAGGCATTAGGCAGAGAAGGCAATGGCACCCCACTCCAGTACTCTTGCCTGGAAAATCCCATGGACGGGGGAGCCTGGAAGGCTGCAGTCCATGGGGGTCGCTGAGGGTCGGCCATGACTAAGCGACTTCACTTTCACTTTTCACTTTCATGCACTGGAGAAGGACATGGCAACCCACTCCAGTGCTCTTGCCTGGAGAATCCCAGGGACGGCGGAGCCCGGTGGGCTGCCGTCTACGGGGTCACACAGAGTCGGACACAACTGAAGTGACTTAGCAGCAGTAACAGCAGCAGCAGGCATTAGGAGTTATTAAGAAATCCTCACAGAACTCTTGACATAGGTAAGACGTGGGAAAATATCAAAATGCATAAAACTGAAGAACTATTAAGGACACTGCATGCACTGTCATGTCCAACTCTTTGCAACCCCGTGGACTGTAGCCACCAGGCTCCTCTGTTCATAGAATTTCTGCAGGCAAGGATACTTTAGTGGGTTGCCATTCCCTCCTCTAGGGGATCTTCCCAACCCAGGGATTGAACCCACGTCTCCTGTGTCTCCTGTATTGGCGGGCAGATTCTTTACCACTAAGCCACCTGGAAGCCCATATTAAAGATCCTGAAGATATTTCAAATGTGAAATATATGGGTATCAGCAAATGGAGAAAAAAAAATTATTCAAAACACCAAATCAACTTCATTTTAGAAAAATGTGAAAAATTACCTTTAGAGGAAACAATGTGAGTTATTCTAAATCCTTTTTTTTTTTAACGGCAATATGCCTTAGATACCTATAAAAACTGATTAGGCCTTCCTCTCCAACCTCATTTTTCTCCCCCTCTCCTTACTTAGCCTGCTTCAGTCACATGCAACTTCAATTCCTAGACCACACCAAGCTCTTCTTTGAATCTTTACATCAGCTTTTGTTCTCCACGGATTCCTTCTCAAACTCTTCCCTGTCTTTCAGATCTCCAGCCTTATTGTTACGTCCTCAGAGAGGCCCTCCCTGACAGCTTTAAATCACACTCTCCAATGTCACTCTTCATCAGAGCACACTGGGCACTGATCCACAGCCTGTAATTACTTTATGGACTGTGTTCCCCACTGGAATATAAACTCTATTACAGAAAGGAATCCCTCTCTCATATTTACCTTTTATCTCCAGAATCCATAAGTCAATATTTAGGCACAGAGTAGATGCTCAAGCATTATTTGTTAAGAGAACACTGAATAAATTAAAGAACTTCAAAAAAACACTAAAATTACATGTTGCATAACGAAAGCAATATATGTGGAATACCATATGGTGAGGCAGCACAGAACAGTGCATAAAGCACACAGACTCTGGACACAAACTGTCTGGGTTTGGTCCAGGTTTCCTTTCTTGGCTGTTATCAAGGAAAATTGGTATCTCTCTGGTTTCCTCACCTGTAAAATGAACACTGAAATAGTACCTAACTCATAGCTAATAATATGCTTAACCTATTGTCACGGTCCTTAGTGAAGGAATATACAGCCCTGGGAAACACAAGAGGAAAAGGAAGGAAGTTTAATGGTAAATTATCATAGTATGTATATATTTCTGTTAATCTACAAAGGGAATCTTTATGTAACATGCTAAACTGTCCAAGGGAAATAATCTAAAATGCTACAATTCCCTTACGAACATTTTTGAAAGACAGAAAACAAATTTTATCTCCTTAACCAGGTGTTGAAGGGTCTTGATTGTCCACCCCAACCTCCTTTAAATAGGTCAACTTCCCTAAGATTTCATTTATGAAAACAGCTTGCCTTTCCCACATCTGCTCACTCTATCCCCTTTGCTGAAAATGTGCCCTTGATTCTAACTGCCCAAATTATATTCTACTTTTAAAGTACGCTATAAATGTTAGCTTCTTAACGAAACCTTTTCAGATCTGAAGTACTCCAACTAAATACTTTCCCTAAAATATTCCCTCTAAATTCTCATGCTGTTTTGCTGGCATCTTTTTTATTCATTATAGTGCTTAAAAGTATACACATCTTAAACCTTAGATTATAAGCTCCTAGAAAGTACAGATATGCTTTGTCAAAAAAAATGCTTAAAATATAGAAACGTACTCTCTGTAACATTGACTATGAAACTTTCTGACTGAGACCTAGAGTGATATATTTTACATCACAATATAGTATTCTTGCCAGGAAAATCCCATGGACAGAGGAGCCAAGTGGGCTACAGTCCACAGGGTCACAAAGAGTTGGACACAACTGAGCACATCCACACACACATAGTAAACATACACATACATGTGAATGAATATATCTACGTGCTTCTCAGAACACAATACTAACCTCCAATTATATCTTCTATTATATTCTATTTTTTAAATGGTCCTGATCGACTAAACTGATTTCATGACCCACTAATTGTTAAAACTGAGGTTTGAAAAAACAGTACTCGTGTTTTTCATGTACTCTATAAATGTGCTAAACACATCAACCTGACCCTCCAATTATTGCTTTTATTTGGTTTTGGCAATCAATGATATCTGTCATTCTGTAAAGCCAAGTTAAACAGATTTTCAAAAGTAAGCACTGCTCAGGAAGGAAACCTGATTGTTAGTTACTATTCTGAGTAATCTTTCTTTCACCTATCAGGTTCATCTGAAATTTGCTTACGTGACAGCCTGAGGGCGAACCACAACTCCACCAGTACAACGACTGGGTCTTCTGGGGGAATCTGTAGCCATTGCTTCATTCACAAAACCTGTTTCCAGAATGAACAGACAGACCAAAAAAAAAAAAGGATCATTACTGTTCAGGATAAGAAGATATATGATTGCTCACTAGAGATCCATTGCCAAAAATACATAAAATATAGGAAAATTTCCCAGCAATTCCTCTTATACCCAAAAGGGCAGAGGGAAGAATAGGAAGAAGTAGACAAAAGTACTTTTCAAACTAC
The DNA here is from genome assembly GCA_006410935.1 of Redunca redunca. Taxonomy (NCBI): domain Eukaryota; kingdom Metazoa; phylum Chordata; class Mammalia; order Artiodactyla; family Bovidae; genus Redunca; species Redunca redunca. The sequence continues at coordinate 71,251 of SJYQ01104662.1, read as the reverse complement.
TGTGAGGTCTTCTTATTTGGACCAAGCCTCAGAACCACAAAACTAGTTAAGACTCTTGTAGGACCCGCTGAGCTCCTCTTAACATAAACTAGGAAGGGATGGAAAGTCTAGCAGAGGATCACTTTATAAAAACAAAATGTGCTACCTTTGTGAGCCAAAATTAGAGAATTAACTGAACTCTAATATTGAGATAATAAAAAATATACAAGGTACAGTATTTTTAAGACCAAATGGAGCAGTGAGGTAACACCTTCCAACTAAGATCTTTGGTAATCTATAAGTAAGACTACATATGTATCCTAATAGGTGTTTTCTAGTCTTATTGTGGTGATCATTTCACAATATATACAAATATCAATCATTATGGGTACACCTGAAACTAACCTAATACTTTATGTCAATGATATATTTAAAAAGAACTGCATGGTCACAATTTAATAAGATTTTCAAAATCATATCTGTTAACCCCTGTGCTATTGTAACCTAATCACCAGAGTCTAAGTAAGTAATAAAAACTTATGACATTATAAGCCCTTTATCCTTTCCAGTCCCATCACTGCATCCTGATTCTCGAATGTCTAACAAGCATCTGAATCACTTGGGAGGTTTTAAAAGCATGGAACACACTTGGTTAAGGTTAAAAGAGACAGCAATGTGAAAGATCTTAGGAGACAGCACATAGCCTGGAGCTAATTTTGAAAGCACCTAAAGCCACCTCTTTTAAGCAAGAGGCATTCTATCACCTTAATGGAAATCTCGCCCACAGACGACTCCCACCTGCTACAAGCGAAAGACCCCCTGCCCCAGCTAGCCCAGGGACCCCTTCCTCAGAAGGGACCTTCCCCTCCAGCCTCTCAGCCCTCTCATTTCCATCCCACCCTTTATTTCTCGAAACACAGCCTCCCAAGAAACTGTCCTTAAGGACCCCGTCTCCCGAGAACGACTCTCGCCAGCCCCTCAGGCCCCACTCTCCTGAAAGACATCAGCACGGCGCTACCCACTTAACCTCCAACACCGAGCTGCCGCTGCCCCCGGCCGCCCTCTGGCCCCTGGCCCTGCCTCCCCTCCCCCTCCGACCTCCACAGCCCCTCCTCGCCGAATCTCCGCCAGCCAAACCCCCTGCCCTCATGCTGCCCGGCCCTGGTCCTCGCCCAGCCTCCCCCGAGCCACACCGCACCGCCAGCCCTCTCACCGGCCGCCCCGCCGGTAAACGCTGCGCTCCAGCTCAAGGCTCAGTGTTTGGAGTCTCCCCCTCGTGATTGACGGTTACCACTTCCTACCACGCCTCAGCGGAACTACCTCTCCAGCCAATCCCAGGAGCACACCGGCCGCGGTCGGGCACCGCCCTCAGGGGTCAGCTTCGCCAACCAGCAAGTAGGAAAGAGGCGGGCCCGCCTCCTGAATTGACCCAATCCGCTGGGGCTCGAGGGAAAACAAAACAGTATGCCGAGTTCGAGTGAAGCTGAGGTGTCAGGTTCGGTTGCGAACGCAGGCAGGTGGCGGGGAGTTACAAACACGTCTGTTTTCCTCTGTGCCCAGCGCCTTCGTGGCCCAGTCACAAAGTGTCATGCCTCAGAAGCCCGCGCCCCTCACTCGGGCGTCGCAGCCTAGCAGTCAGACTGGACACCGGGACGGGTGTGTTTACATCGAATTCTCGCGACAGCTGGTTCGAAGCTCAAAGCACGTGGACATGGCAGCTGCCAATCACTTTTCGCTGGCCACTCAACCATTCCGAACCCGCCTTCTGCCCCGCCTTTTTCGATGTGTTTACCTTCCGGGAGCTGAAGCTGGTTTGCCCCCGGGGGGCTCCCGGGAGCCGGGGTGGTGATCTGAATGAGGGGTACGGCTCTCATGTTGTCTGTTTGACCTAGGTGGTGGACCACGCCTGACTCCTTCCTCACTTGTTTACACTTCCCGTAAGGAACAGATGGAGATCTCCCTGATGTCATTCCGTCAGTGACATCTTTTTTTATAATAATGATAACATTTATTGTTATGTTGACCTAAGCACTTCATAAGTACTATCAAATTTAATACCTCTGACAGTCCCCTGAGACTATGGATCATTAATAGCCATGGGGTTTGTAACAGAGATCTTGATACCTCAGTAAAAATTTTAAAAAGGTTTTAGCACCGTGAGAAGGAAAATGTTTAGTCGCGAGAATGTCTCACCGGAAATATGCAGTTAATCAGGTGCTGGAAAGATAAATATAGATATAGCCAAGAAGCCACCCATTTGATTATGACGCTCAATTAGTGCCAGTAAAAAAGGACACCCAAAGTGATATTTATCAGCCCAATGTTTGAACATTAGGCTAATGAAAGATTTTGAGAAAATTTATCTTCTTCCACTACACAAATGCCTAGCACCATCAGTCTTTTATGATTTGCTTCCTACATGAAACCGTATAAGGAAGGAATCTTTCCCAATATCTTGAATTCTTTTTGATCTTTTACTATCCCTGGCTTGCTTGTTAGCTCTGAAAATGTTTTTTTGGTTATTTCCCTAAGGTATGTCTTATTTTCTCCCACGGAAAGTTAAACTCCGCCTAGGCATGAGTAGACTAAGGCTTTTATATTGTTGAATTCCCCTTAACACCTAACAGGCCTGAATACAACAAATGGTTCAAAATTCAGAGTTAGTTAATTAAATCATTATTATTCTCATGTTGTCTCTGACCCACAAAAAGGAATAAAGACGAAATCCAGAGGAGACCAATAGGTAACAATCACAAGTAGAATAACTAGTATTTGTACAAGGTGTTTCAGTCTAAATAAGTGTTATATATGCATTTTTAAACTCCATAACTCTTTCACTATTCCTCTTCAGTTGTGGAAGAAACAAGGAGACAAATATGATAAACACAAATTCATTCGATCAATAAATATCTGAACACCTACTAAGTGTCGGTCATGTTCTAGACTCTGGAGATACAGCAATAAATAAATCAACCAATGTGTCTTTCTTCAACCAAAGAATTTGCACTCTGATAGGAAGATAGAAATAAACAGACAAAGAGGGAATTTCAAATAGTGTAAAATGCTATGGGGAAAAAAATAAGCCAGATAGGTAGAGATAAGAGATAGCTTATCTTAGGTAATGTGGTAAAGGAAGGCCTCTAACGAGATGGCATTTGAACCAAGATTTCAATGAAGCAGGTTTTAAGCAGCTCTGAGTGAAAAGCAGTTTAGACAAAACAAACAACAGATACAAAGGCGTTAAGAAAGGAATGAATGTTGAAGAAGAATGGGAAAAATAGTGTGGCTAAACAAAGTGGATTGGGACTTCTCTGGTGGTCCAGTGGCTAAGACTGTGCTCACAATGCAGGGGCCACCGGCTCAACCCCTGGTCAGAGAGCTGGATCTCGCACACCACAACGAAGAGTTCACGTGGCTGCAACTAAGAGTTCACATGCCGCAATTAAGATCTGGCATAGCTAAATAAATGTGTTCCAAAAACCCCAAAGTGGATTAAGTAGAAAATGATAGCAAACTAGTTAGGAAAGGTAAGCAGTGGCCAAATGGAGTATAGTGTATAGAATTATAAGGAGTTTTAGTTTTATCCTAGGGTGGGAATCTATTGGAAGATTTCCAGCTAGGAAGTGTTGTGATCACACTTACATGTCTAAAAGACCATTATACCTACTAAACAGACAATAAACTGTCTTTAGGGAGGGGCCAAGAGTGGATGCAATGGGTCAAGTAAGGAGGCTATTTCAAGAGACCAGGTGGGAGAGCTATCTAGAACTGGGGCTCGAAGTGAAGCAGTAGAGGTGAAAAGTAATCGATTTCAGAATATTTTGGAAGACAGAATTGAAAGAACTTGATAATGGGTTGGATGTATAAGAGAAGGGAAAGAGAGAATCAAAGATGCTGCCTGTGTTTTGGGCTTGAGCAACTGAGGAATGACATTTTATGGATCTGATGAACCCTCTTGAAGTCATACATTTTTTAGAGGAGGAGAATTTCTGTGACTTGGTTTCATCCTTTGTAAACTGTAAAAAGAATATTATGCTCCTCCTAAGATTTTTTAGTAATGTGATTGTTTGGTAGGAGGTGTGTTTTATTTTATGTTGTTTACTTTATTGGATCTTTTTTTTTTTTTGGCATGTGAGAGCTTGGTTCCTAGACCAGAGATTGAACCTGTGCTCCCTGCAGTGGAAGCAAGGAGTCCCAACCACTGGATTACCAGGGAATTCCCGGTATATTTTTCTAAGTTTTAAAACTTTGAAAAGTTTAATGCTGGTACTGTTTATCTCCCTATCAATTGGTACAATTTGCATCATGTTTTATACTATTTCATCTTTGCAAAGACATCACATACACAAAAACACACATTCAACAACTGAAAAATATGGAATGCTTCATTAATTTGCATGTCATCCTTGTGCAGGGGCTATGCTAAACTCCTCTGTATCATTCCACTTGGCATGTATGTGTTGCCTAAGCAAGCATCAGCCTCGTGGGATTTTTATGAGGTGTAAATAAATTGAAAATTCTTGGGACTTCCTTGGTGGTATAGTGGTTAAGAATCCTCATTGCAATGTAGGGGACGCGGGTTAGATTCCTGTTTGGGGAACTAAGATCCCCACATGCTGTAGGGCAACTAAGTCTGCAAACCACAACTAGAGACCCTGTGAACTGCATGATGGAATGAAGATCTCGTGTGCTGCAAATGACACCCAACACAGACGAATAAATAAATATTTTTTAAAAACATAAAATTCTCAGAACCAGTTAGAAATGTGTACAAATTAACTAGTTCTTGTCAGTCTTACAGGATTAGAAAGTTCCAAGCCTTAGGACCTACTTTCCTTTCTTATTGAAGCTTCCCTGCCAGAACACCATGCCGTGTTATCTACCTTGAACTGGAAAACAGTTTGCATTCACACCTGTATATTTATTCATCCTTTTATGTAAGGCTTTGGTGTGCAATTCTCAGTTCTTTAAGGGACGACAACAGAGTTGGTTTTCTACTGTCATGTGAGACCATTAGGCCCCAGCAATGCGTCATTGCCAGATAAAAGTGCTACAGTAAACCGAGAAAACAACAAAATCAGCTATTTCTAATTACTCCATTTTTTTTTCTTTTCACAGAGATTGTGTTCGATTCACTCATGAGCCTCAAAGAGAAAACAGAATTTGTGGTGATCATGGTTTAACTTTTTGGCCGTGCTGGGTCTTCACCGCTGTGCTTGGACCTTCTCTAGCTGCAGCAAATGGGGGCTACTCCCTAGTTGCAGCACGCAGGCTTGTCTCGTTATGGAGCACAGACTCGAAAGCACTCGGGCTTCAGTAGTTGCAACCCTCGGGCTCTAGAACACAGGCTCAGTAGTTGTGGTGCATGGGCTTTGTTGCCCCACGACATGTGGAAGCTTTCCAAACCAGGGATTGAGCCCTGTCCCCTGCATTAACAAGCGGACTCACAACCAACCCAACCATCAGGTAAGTCCTGTGGTAATCATTTTTTGAATGAACATGACTTATGGGGGACTTAGTACATATTGTTAGTTCATGAGTCATTTCAGTTTACTGGGTCATGGAGAAACTTTTCAATAGTCTCTTCTTTGGATTGAGCAATCCCAGCTGGGAAACTCATTTTCAGTGTAAAAGTAACTTCATGCTAGAGTCCTGTTTTCCTCCAGTTGCTATAATGGCCCATTGTAATAAATCACTGATTACTAAAATCCCATGGCCCTGCAGTCCAGAATCAAAAGTTTGAGATTTGTCAAGGAACTATCCTTAAGCAAACCAAACATCAAGATCAGTTAATATTTTCTCCTCTATTTTTGTTTGATAGGATTAGAATTCTTTTTTTAGCCTCAAACGAGCCATTGCCACTTGTTTTGTCCACAAAAACACTTGGACAATACTTATTTGATTTAAGCAGTGATGAAATTATCTGATTTCACATAGAACTATGGTGAACATTAATATTTAATTGTCAGTCAAGTATAAGGAAAAACAAAGAAGGAATTCCCTTCTTTCACCGCCAAGGGCTCGGGTTCAGTCCCTGGCAGGGGAGCTAGGATCCTGTAAGCCTGGAGCAGGGGCCAAAAAAAAAAAAGGAAAAACACAGAGGTAAAAAAAAAAAATCACGATCATCAGTTTTCTCTCTCTGGTTGGGCATTTTGACAGCAAGGGTGATTGTACATGTGTTAAGGCAGGACATACCCTGTAAACCACCTACATACAAACCTGCAAGTTGTGAACTTTCAAAGATGCAAACATGCATTTGTGTCTACTAAGGTAGGTTAGGTCACGCGTCAGGTGTACATTGTCGTGTGCGTGCATCCTCTACAAGTGGTTGTGCTTTTGTGTACTTTACTGCACAGTATTGTATAGAATACAGTAATACAGTATCTTTATTTCACACCCAGCAAGTCTGGAAACAAGTGTGAAAGCAGTGTGGATATAGCTGGTACTACTGTACTTTTCAAGGTACTATACTGTAACTTTAAAAATGTTTTTTTGTGTTTGTTTTATATGTATTATTTTTATGAAAAGTATTATAAACATACTACAGTACAGTACTGTATAGCCACCTGTGTTAATTGAGTTCTTATGAACAAACGACCTACAAACACTCCCTGAGAATAGAATTTGTATGTGGAGGACTTATTAAAAAGCAGAGACATTACTTTGCCAACAAAGTTCATATAGTGAAAGCTATGGTTTTTCCAGTAGTCATGTATGGATGTGAGAGTTGGTCCTAAAGAAAGCTGAGCATCAAAGAATTGATGCTTTTGAACTGTGGTGTTGGAGAAGACTCTTGAGAGTCCCTTGGACTTCAAGGAGATCCAACCAGTCCATCCTAAAGGAAATCAGTCCTGAATAGTCATTGGAAGGACTGATGCTGAAGCTGAAACTCCAGTACTTTGGCCACCTGATGTGAAGAGCTGACTCACTGGAAAAGACCCTGATGCTGGAAAAGATTGAAGGCAGGAGGAGAAGGGGGCGACAGAGGATGAGATGGCTGGATGGCATCACCGACTCAATGGACATGAGTTTGAGCAAGCTCCAGGAGCTGGTGAAGGTCAGGGAAGCCTGGTGTGCTGCAGTCCATGGGGTCACAAAGAGTCGGACATGACTGAGCGACTGGACAACAACAGGGGACTTACATGGGAAATCTGTACCTTCCCCCTCTAATTTTGCTGCGAAACTGAAACTGCTCTTAAATAAATGTCTATTAAAAAGTTACATTTTGGGCTTCCCTGGTGTTCTAGTGGTTAAGAATCTGCCTGCTAATGAAGAGGACATGGGTTCGATCCCTGGTCTGGGAAAATTCCACAGAGCAATTAAGTCGTGTGCCACAACTACTGAAGCCCACGCACCCTGGAGCCTGTGCTCTGCAACAAGAGAAGCCCCCGCAATGAGGAGCCAAACACCCCGAAGAGGAGCAGCCCCTGCTCGCCACAACTAGAGAAAACCGTGCACAGCAACCAAGACCCAGTGCAGCCAAAAAGAATAAGTAAATAAATAAATTAATGAATGTTTAAAAGAATTACATTTCTCTGGGGAAGGTAAGAGGGAGGCTCAAGACAGAGAGGATACATGTATACTTATAGCTGATTCCTATTGTTCTGCAGCAGAAACTAATACAACATTGTAAAGCAATATACGCCCATTAAAAATCAATTTAAAATTAAATGAAATTAAAATAAATTATATTTCTCTAAAATCCTCCAATTGTGAGTACAAGTACATTACTTATTCACTCCATGGGCATTCTCTGATGCGTTCATTAGGCTGAAACTTTTGCACACTATCGTTTGTGGTAATCTCTAAAACCTAGAATTCGAAACTCTAGAACTGCAAAAACAGCATAATCCAGTTATATCCCTCATATCTATTTAACTGCGACAGTGCCAGCCATTTTTCTGCCCTGGATATTACTAGATACCTGTGGTTTCTAAAACACCATTTCCCACATTGCTATTCAGAATTCTAAGTATTTATTTATTATCTTGGTCCCTTCAGCCTAACCCACAGATCTCTTCAGCCCACTCTGCTCATTCTTAGTCCCAGCCAAATTTCTGAAAATACAGTGATAATTTTCTTTTGCTTTGTCATTCTCTTAAAACTATTACCTATAAAGTGGTCACGTAATTTGTCATCCTAGCTAGGAAAGCTTCATGAAGTGAGGCTCTATTAATAGTTAAGACGAGACTTCTCTGGTGGTCCAGTGGTTGAGACTCTGTGCTTCCAGTGCAGGGGTATGGATTTGATCCCTGGCCAGAGAACTAAGGTCCCACATGCCACATGGTGTGGCCGAAAAAATAAATAAGCCAAAGAAAAATAAGGTCAACCATGAAGTATGGTTGGTTGCCCTTTATCTTTGACACATTAGTACTACCCTGTAACTATTTTCTACAGGATTAATGTATAATTGCATTGTCTATTTAGCTAAAATGTAAACTCTTTAACAGAAGGGATTGTTTGTGTTTCATTTCTATTCCCCTTAAGACTCTATTCACTAACAGGAAAAATTAGTTGTCAGAACCCCAGCCATTTATCTTACAATTTGGAGCTGGCGTTTATACTTAAGGACTTCCCAGGTGGTTCAGTGGTAAAGAATTTGCCTGCCAATGCAGGAGAGACAGGTTTGATCCCTGGGGTGGGATGATCCCCTGGAGAAGGAAATGGCAACCCACTCCAGTATTCATGCCTGGGAAATTCCATGGACAAAAGAGCACGCAATAATCCACAGGGGGACAAAAGAGCACGAAATAATCCACAGGGTCACAAAAGAGTCAGACACGACTTACCAACACAGACACACACACACACACACACACACACATTTATACTTAAAGACACTAGAAATTAAAACTTGACTGAAGACCAAAAATTAGTTTCATCAACTCTTTTTTGATGCCCATGGCATAATTTATTTCCCCTTCACATACATAAACTTGAATAAAGATTGCTTAAATCAGCGAAAACTGAATCTGTAGTAACAGTTTTGAGAAGCTAAAAATTTAATATTAGGAAACATTTATTTAGCTCTATATACCAGTCATTGTAGTATACTTATCTGCATTTTACATGTGAGGACCAAGACTCAAAGATGGTAATCCATTTACACACCAAATGCAGGCACAGTGACAGAAGTGCATGGTCCCTGAACCTCAGCTTTCTGCCTGAAAAAGAGGAACCTCCAAAGAAAGGGAAAGCTCATGGAGACTCTAGAGAGGGGGCAGCTCTGGAAAGTGATTCCACTGAGTACCTTAGGCATGAATCTTATCCTAATCAGCATATCAAAGACTCTGAGAATTAAACTGGCTGATAGATCACTGCCCAGGTCCCCAGCTAGCCCCTGGGTGATACACACAAGGGACAGATAAAATTACACAACGGCAAAGGATTTGGAAAATGACACTGAAACCACAACCCACGGAAGGTGTGTTAAAATATGCAGCATTGAGACAGGAATGGGGAGGGAACAACCTTTAAGAGAATGACCGCTGTTGAAGACCCAAGATAAGCTAGTTAGAGCCAAGGTGGGGCCAAGATGGTGAATGACCGACTCCCACTAGACCTCGAGCCTCAGTATATGCTCACTGTAATACATCAGTGGGTCTTCCCAGGTGGTGCAAATGGTAAAGAGCCTGCCTGCCAATGCAGGACACAAGAGATGCTGGTTTGATCCCTGGGTCAGGAAGATCTCTTGGAGAAGGAAATGGCAACGCACTCCAGTATTCTTGCCTGGAAAATACCATGGACAGAGGAGCCTGGTGGGCTACAGTCCACAGGGTCCCATAGAGTCGGACACAACTGAGCGACAGCACACACACACACAGTACATCAGTGAGCTAAATGACTTGCTCAAAGACACCGTGACAGTTCCGAGGCTGGCCATAAAAAGCCAAAAAGTGGGCAGTGGCCCAATTCCTGGAAATCCCTGCCCCTTCCCCCAAACAGTTGGAATAATCCTATCACTCATTACCCTATGAAATTACCCACCCTAATAAAAACTGACAACCTCCCACCTTCTGAGATGGCCCATTTTCTGTCTATGGAGTATCCCCCTGAATAAACTTTTCATTCTGCTATGACTGCCTCTTGAGCTCCTTCCCTCATGAAGCCAAGAACCCATGTTTAGCAGCCATCCTCGAGACTTGCCTGAGACACGGCAAGTAACCATTCTCTCGTGCCCCACTTTCTTTCCTGTAACAGCACGAATTAACCGGATTGACTGTCTACTAAAACAAAAATATCAATGATCTCCATAAGAGCTAAATAAAGTGTCATAATAGTCAAGTATCTGGGGTATAATCCAAAATTACATGGTAGGGGTTTCCGTGGCCCAAGGGTTGGGAGTCCACCTTGCAATGCAGGAGACACCAGTTCAAGCCCTGGTCCAGGGTCCAGTGTGCCTGCACTCTGTAGCCTTCAAGCCACAACTACTGAGCCCATATGCAGCAACTGCTGAGCCCCACGCACTCTAGCGCTCATGCTCTGCACCAAGAGAAGCCGCCGCAATGAGAAGTCTGCACGCCACAAGAGCAGCCCCCATTTGCTGCAACTAGAGAAAGCCCGTGCATAGCAATGAAGACCCAGCACAGCCAAAAATAAATTATTTTCTAAATATTACATGGTATACCAAGAACCAGGAAAAATCTCAATTCACATGCAAAAATCAACAGATGCCAATACTTAAATGACAAAGAATCATATCTGACACTTTAAAGCAAAATCACACAAATGCTCTTGCAAGCAATTATAAACACTCTTGACATGAATGGGAAAAAAAAGAAAATCTCAAAAAAGAGAGGATACAAAGAACAGAAAGGGTAGGGAGTCCCTGGAGAAAGAGAACCAGGCCTGGTTTTCTCCACAGAAGAGAAGCAGTTTTGGCCCAAGCCATTTTATAATCTAAGCCTGGCTGCAATGCGTGCCCTTGAACAGGTGTCAGTAACTAATGACATTTAAGGAAGTAAGGGACTATAGGAACAATGGAAAAGCAGTCAATAGTTCAGTGTGAGAGTCCTAGTTCCTCCCCAAGGGGTGTATATAACTACCTGATACATACCCTCTGATACACTCTTTTCCGTGTTTGTAGGAAACAGGGTTCATTCAGCCTCCTGACCTTCCCTGAGTTCCGGAGATTTAAACAGGTGCTTATTATCAGGGAAGGGAGGGGAAGCAGAAACGAAGGAGGAAAGGTCAAGAAATAATAGTGCAGCTGTGGGGCAGGGTCCTGGTTCCTCCTCAAGGCATAAACACTATTCTTTGAGTTCTTCAGTAGGAATGAGGCCCCACCCGGGTGGAGAATGGTATCTTAAGGCTGAGCACAAGATTCCTGGAGCCTTCTACCTCACCACTGACCAATCAGAAGAAAGTCTGCACAGGGGAAGATAAGGAAGACACTTATCCCTCCTCCTCAAATGAGTCTCCCTTTAAAAACTTTCATGGTCAAGCAGAATCTTCCGAGTTGGCTTTTCGACACTAGACACTAGCCAGCCTTCTTCCAGGTTGCTGACGTCCTGAATAAATCAACTTTTCCTTTCCAACAAACACTCATCTCTTGAGTATGTTTTCAAGCAGCAGAACCTGAGTTCCATAACAGCACTAACGTCCTCCTGGGAGAAGAGGCTGGAGATTGAGGTAATAATTGATCGTGCCTATATAATGAAGCCTCCCTGAAAATCCCTGGACTGTGGGCTTTGGAGTGCTTCCACGCTGATTCACATACTCATGCACTAGAAGAATTCAGTTCAGTCGCTCAGTGTGTTCGACTCTTTGCCACCCCACGGCCTGCAGCACACCAGGCCTCCCTGTCCATCACCAACTCCCAAAGTTTACTCAAACTCATGTCCATTGAGTCAGTGATGCCATCCAACCATCTCATCCTCTGTCATCCTCTTCTCCTCCTGCCTTCAATCTTTCCCAGCATCAGGGTGCTTTCAAATGAGTCAGTTCTTCGCATCAGGTGGCCAAAGTATTAGAGTTTCAGTTTCAGCATCAGTCCTTCCCATGAATATTCAGGACTGATTTCCTTTAGGATGGACTGGTTGGATCTCCTTGCAGTCCAAGGGACTCTCAAGAGTCTTCTCCAACACCGCAGTTCAAAAGCATCAATTCTTCAGCGCTCAGCTTTCTTTATAATCCAACTCTCACATCCATACATGACCACTGGAAAAACCATAGCCTTGACACACCTTTGTTGGCAAAGTAATGCCTCTGCTTTTTAATATGCTGTCTAGGTTAGTCATAACTTTCTAGGAGGGTGGTACAACCCAAATCCTTGGGACAGAACCTCCTACACTTGGGAGCCTTCTGGGCTTCCCTGATGTTTCTTCATCTGTTCGTCTATAGCCTTTATTATATGATAAACCAGTGAACACAGTTCCCTTTGCTGTTCTAGCAAAGCTTCAAACCTGAGATGGTGATTGTGGGAACACTGATTTACACCAGCCAGTAGAAATGTTGTATCTTTTTGCCTTTTCATACTGTTTATTTTCATTCCAATTCCAAAGAAAGGCAATGCAAAAGAATGCTCAAACTACCGCACAATTGCACTCATCTCACATGCTAGTAAAGTAATGCTCAAAATTCTCCAAGCCAGGTTTCAGCAATACGTGAACCGTGAAACCCCTGATGTTCAAGCTGGTTTTAGAAAAGGCAGAGGAACCAGAGATCACATTGCCAACATCTGCTGGATCATCGAAAAAGCAAGAGAGTTCCAGAAAAACATCTATTTCTGCTTTATTGACTATGCCAAAGCCTTTGACTGTGTGGATCACAATAAACTGTGGAAAATTCTGAGAGATGGGAATACCAGACCACCTAACCTGCCTCTTGAGAAATCTGTATGCAGGTGAGGAAGCAACAGTTAGAACTGGACATGGAACAACAGACCGGTTCCAAATAGGCAAAGGAGTACATCAAGGCTGTATATTGTCACCCTGCTTATTTAACTTCTATGCAGAGTACATCATGAGAAACGCTGGACTGGAAGAAAC
>SJYQ01104662.1:46674-58197 GCA_006410935.1 Redunca redunca | reverse complement strand
TGAGAGTTGGACTGTGAAGAAGGCTGAGCGCCGAAGAATTGATGCGTTTGAACTGTGGTGTTGGAGAAGACTCTTGAGAGTCCCTTGGACTGCAAGGAGATCCAACCAGTCTATTCTGAAGGAGATCAACCCTGGGATTTCTTTGGAAGGAATAATGCTAAAGCTGAAACTCCAGTACTTTGGACACCTCATGCGAAGAGTTGATTCACTGGAAAAGACTGATGCTGGGAGATAGATATTGGGGGCAGGAGGAGAAGGGGACAGAGGATGAGATGGCTACATGGCATCACTGACTTGATGGACGTGAGTCTGAGTGAACTCCGGGAGATGGTGATGAACAGGGAGGCCTGGTGTGCTGCAATTCATGCGTTCACAGTCGGACACGACTGAGCAACTGAACTGAACTGATGGGGTTCTCCGGGCAAGAACGCTGGCGTGGTTTGCCATTGCCTTCTCCAGTGGACCACGTTTTACTTAGACTGAAGGCTCCGTTGCTCTCGATAAACCATAGACTTCCCCCAATTTAGCACCAAGACACTTGGCTCTCAGTTCTGGCGGCCATAGAGCTGAGAGACTCGGTAGCCAGTGCGGCCGGGTGTTCATGGCCTGGCAGGCGGCAGGGCAGGCTTGGGGGGCTTGGAAAGCAGAGGACACGGAGAGCAGGGGCTCTCAGCAGCAGCTTCTTGGTCATCATCTGGCCCAGCGGGACAGTACAGCCGGCCACATGGGGCTGCACCCGGGAGTGGTTTTCATGGAGGCGGCCATGAGGCCTGGCTAGCAAAGGCTTCAAGAAAACCGGCACCGAGGGAAAAGGCGCCAAGACCCTCACCCTCCTTGATCCAAAGGTCACTAAGGGTCTGGCGCAGGAACCTGTGCCACAACCCCCTCAAAGGTCCCTATAGTCAAAGCTATGGTTTTTCCAGTAGCTATTATGGATGTGAGTCAGACCATAACAAAGGCTAAGCACTGAAGAAATGATGCTTTTGAACTGCGGTGCTTAAGACTCTTAAGAGTCCCTTGGACAGCAAGGAGCTCAAACTAGTCAATCCTAAAGTAAATCAGTCCTGAATATTCATAGGAAAGACATGCTGAAGCTTCAGTACTTTGGCCTGATGAGAATTGACTCATTGGAAAAGGCCTTGATGATGGGGAAGATGAAGGGCAGGAGAAGGGGACAAGAGGATGAGATGGTTGGATGGCACCACTGATTCAATGGATGTGAGTCTGAGCAAAGCCCAGGAGATACCGAAGGACAGGGAAGCCTGGTATGCTGCAGTCCATGGGGTCACAAAGAATTGGGCGCAACTTAGTGACTGACAACCAAGGAGAAATGTAGGTGACAATCTGAGGCTTGAAACTGGTATCTTAAGTGTAGGCAGCACTATGAGACAGCCCTTGTGGGATCAGATGGACAGTGTCACAATCAATTGGAGGACACCCAGTTGGTATCTGCAGAATATTGGAGCATTTCTTGGTATAGGAAAACCCACACATCTGGCACTTTCAGTAAAGGAAGAAATTGTGTTTGTTTTCCTTTCAGTGGACATGGTTAAGTAGTAGTTTAGTCACTATGTCATGTCCGACTCTTGTGAAGTCATGGACTGAAGCCTGCTGGCTCCTCTGTCCATGGTATTTCTGAGACAAGAATATTGGAGTGGGTTATCATTTCCTTCTCCACTGGATCTTCCCAACCCAGGAGTCAGACTCTCGTCTCCTGCATTACAAGAACCACCTGGGAAGACCCAGTTAAGTAGTAGCATAGCTCAATAACATAGCCAGAGTAGAGTACTAAAGAATGAGGGGGCTCTGTGATGCTCTGATATGGAAAAATCTTCAAGATATAATATTAAGAGAAAGACACATGTATAGCTGTAGGTCTTTGTGTAGACTTGTTGGCTACCCTGAGGACTAAAGTGAGGGGTATATTCATTATGTACCCATTTTATACATTATGAAGTTTCCATCATGCATTACACTTCTGATCTATATGTGATAAGCAAATAAAATTTAATAAAAATAGAAACATTTTTTGCGATTCAATGACATCTTTACCTCCTTAAAGAACAGGCCTAAGAACAGCCCTAGGAACCCATACCAAAAAAAAAAAAAGTTAATTTTACCTTTCAGTTATGTATCTCAAACCAAAAATGTTTACAGTATTAGATAGCTACTAGTATGGCATGAAACTGGACTCTTATTATACTAAAAATATAATCTAGGAAAAATTCTGACATTTTTACATAAAAAAGTTGATCTGAAAAATAAAGATGAAAAAATCTTTCACAAAAAAGTGAGTCCAAAAGTGTTTGCTACTTGCTATCATTATCTTGGAAAGATCTGAAAAACAAACTCTAGTCTTGAAAAAAGAAATTGAAAGTGTTAGTCCACCTCTTTGCAATCCCATCAACTGTAGCTCGTCAGGCTCCTCTGTCCATGGGATTCTCCAGGCAAGAATACTGGAATGGGTTGCCATTTCCTTCTCCAGGGGATCTTCCCGACCCAGGGATTGAACCTGGGTCTCCGGCGTTGCAGGCTGACTCTTAACTGTCTGAGCCACCAGGATCTATCTCTAGTCTTGAAAAACTAACCAAAATTAATGTTTCACCTGGAGCACTTGTTCTCAGTTATTCCTCTTACAGACAGCTCTATGCTTCCAAGTGCACAGTTCCTAGCATACTGTCGGTGCATGGTCAATGTTGAATGCATGAATTAACTCTTCAATGTCTCATTTAGAGTCCTATTCTAAAGTCATACATTTTAAAAAGTTCTCTTTGTAAAGCAACTCATCATACCAAAACAACATACTCTTAGTATTTCAGTATTAGTTCCTTTTAGTTTTTTCAAATAACAGTTTTATTCACTTTCAATTGCTACATAATATTTCATCAAATTCTTACAAACCATAACTTATAAACCATAACTGACCTAATCATATTCTTATTGTTGTATATTTAGCCTGAGTTGATGTACTCTCCGTTAAAATTAGAGTGCAAAAATGAACATTACATACATTTTAAGTTGTTATTCTAAAGCTTGATCATGGCATAATACAAAGTTAATATATATCATTAAAACAAACCAATAACAATAATTCAGCAACATCAGTAACAGTTCACTGATTTATTAGATGAACAAACATATCCATATAATCAATGAAAACTGTACGATATATAAAATAATTTAAGAAATGTTGGGAATTAGCAGCACCATCCATTATTGAAATAGCAAGAAAAACTTCACATATTTTATGCAAACACGAGAAGAGGATATAACTACTTTAAGACTTATTAATGCCACTGAATGTCTGGGATGATTGAAAAGGGCATCTCTTTAGGCAAACATACCTCCTTCTACTTCAAAGATCTGGTGAGCAAATCTGATGGTTAATGTTTTAGAAAAAATGCTACCGAATGAAATAAGATACTGCATAGTATTTTAATTAGGACAAGAAGACTAACACCCAGCTACTTTTGCATGGCTCAACACTTCGGCTTCTATGAAAAATTTAGTTCTGAATTATGAAATTAGAAATAAAAAATAATTTAAAAAAGACACTAGCTGTCTCTAAGAAACATTAAGTGGGACACAGGTCACTATGAAAATACATCACTTTTCCAGTTTGCTTAATAATTTACTTTAAAAAGTTGTGTAGTTTTCATCACAAGTGACATACAAATTTCTCAATAAGCATTTTTAAAAGTTTTAATGTATTTCTAAAATCTAATAGATTCTTTTTTTTTAAACCTTTAGCCCTGTTGTTACATTTATGTGTATCAGAGTAAGAGACTGAGTTTGTGTGAAGGATACAAATTTACACACATTTTACAGCAACTTACACCCTAACATCTACAAAATTCACATTTATAATACAAGCAAGTACAAGGCCAGGCTAAAATTGTTGAATTCCAAAAAGTCAAACTCATACTATTTTTATTTTGTCCCCTTAAAAAAAGTTCAACTTCGGCACCAAATTCAAAAAAGCCCTCTTAAGAAGTTTGGAAAAAATTTCCAGACATATTTCAGCAAACACAAACAGTCTTTCTGTGCTGGTGAAGTAAAGGATTCCCAATTTTCTTCTGGCCCCTGAGTCTGCGTCGCATGGTAAGTTTAACAGAGTTCTTGCGCTGGGAGGTTGTGGGGAGGCTTGCAGGCTGAGCACCACTGCTACGACTTAAACCATTCCGTCTGTGCTTCTTCATAAGAGGGCCAGAGTTGGATTCTTCTAATGTCCTTTTGAAGTTTGCCGGAGGGGTTCTTTCAACTTCTTGGGCTTTCATTTGACCTGGGCTCGATATCTTCACATTTTTTTGGTCCATGATGGTGTTTGTTGAATTGGTAGGCACCAGGCCAACAGACAGGCTATTATTCAAAGAATCGTGTATCCTTAAAGTCAGGGCTTTAGTGCAATTTTCTTCTAGCGGCTCTGGATCTTTCGAGGATATGACTGCAGCCGGGACATTCCCTCGAGCTATCTCAGGTGGGACTTCTAAATAATTCTCTGAGAAGGCATTACTACGAATAAGGGCAGGTATATGGTCCTTGGAGTTCAGCCTTGGCCATGGGTCCTCCTCCAGGGCCTGAAAAACAAGAAGGTAAGACCAAGTGAGAAATAATTCATCCTAGAATTCAGCTTAACCATTGGAGAAACGAAAGGGTTTCATTAGAATAAATGACAAAATGGTTTACTTGGGGGGTTTATTTCCTACTTTATATTTAATTTCTGAATATTTAGTAGTGTGGAAAATGTAGAGTGCGACATTAAAGCAATTCTGTCACAATGGAAATACAGATTGTTGCTTTGCACCCATCTCCTGAACATTAGATGCTGTTTTGGGATTTGAGAAAACAGGATATATGGGAATGTGCTAAGTATGGCTAGGGCAACTTGCAAAGACACAAACAGAAATGATATGCAACTTTCAGGTGATGTTTCTTAAAAGCTTCACCAGGAGGCACAGCTGTGCACTACTCGAGGTGCAGTGCACCAAAGCTACATGTCGGAATGTCCTCCCATCTCCAGACAAGAACAGTCTTCTTATCAAATAAAAATCTTCCACTATTTTAATATTTTATAAAATCACTATTTTAATAACTTTCTCAAGGACAAATTTTAAGCGTAAATACTTCCTCCTCCCCAAATGTGTATCATTTCCCTCAATCTTTCCTCTTTCAATCAAATCAAATTTATTAAAATATTTTCCGAAAAGCCTAAGTAAATCCTTTTGTATTTAGAATGGTAAATAAAGATATATTACTAGTCACCTTCTGATATAAAATTCCCTGGGAATAAACACCTTTTGAAAAAGTATTTTATAAAAAAGCATATTTATAAAAGTAATGTTTCCTTTAATGTTTCTAGAATTAAGAAGAAAAAGGGAAACTGTAGCAATCTAAAAGCATTTCAATTTAACCATAAACATGAACACACTTTACTAAGAAAAATAAACCAACTTTAGGTCCACTGGAGGCTAGAGATGAGAAACTCTGAAGTTCCTAACATAGTACTGTCCCAAATAGAATACTGCTATGCTTTTTAAAATGCTTTTATTTATTTATTTGGCTGTGCTATGTCTTAGTTGCAGCATACAGAATGGTTGCGACATGCAAACTCTTAGCTACAGCATGTGGGATTTAGTTTCCTGACCAGGAATTGAACCCAGGTCCCCTGCATTGGGAACCTGAAATCTTAGCCACTGGACCATCAGGAAAGACCGTTAAGGGAAAAAAACAAACAAACAAAAAAAAACCTAAGTATATTTCTTTCTTTCTGGGGTCACTGGTTCATTTATTTATTTTACACTGCATAGTTTATGGAAAGCCCAATTCTTATCTGTTTTAACACTGACTAGATGTTGGGCAGTGATCTTATTTCGAAGTACCAGTGTTGAGAATGGATAACAGAACAGTCTCTATTCTAGAACATTCACATGTAGCTTTCAGCAATATCAACGACAACCTGTCTGTGAATTTATCCCCTCTGCATTAGGTTGATTCCAGTGCCTACCCTGATCACAAGCACGTACTGACTGATCACAGAGAACTATGCCTTACCATAAGTAATTGTTGACTACAGGTTCATCTTGCTTTAATATAGAAAAAGGTTTGCAACAAGACCAGGCAGCAGATAAATTGTGTAGACAGAAGATTTCCTACCACCACACAAGCACATTACTAATTTAGGGACAAGAAAAAAAGATACTAATCAGGCCACTTATAGGAATAGAACATAACTGCTTTAGCTTGTACAAGGAGATTTAGACATTAGATGGAATTTCTTTACAAAAGAAAAACAATGAGATGATTTTAGAGTTAACACAATTTATTGTAATTTCTGTTGTGCTGTGTTCTTGTAAACTCACAAACTATTACTCTGATACGACAGGTGCACTGGCTTTTCTTCCCCTACTTATTCCTTTAACTTTTCCATTTCCTTCTCTTCTTATTGGCATTCTACGGGAATATACTGCATCTGTTTACGCAGCCAACCACTTAGACTTCTGAGACTCATCTCAGATTAATTACCACCTGTATGCTAAGCCTTCTTACATGTTCATAAAACATATGATATTGAGAGCTTACATCCTAAAAATTCACACTTGCAAAGTTTCACTTCAGAGATCCACTTTGAGAGCTCCATATATTTACAATCCAACAGTAAACAGCTAATTACAAATTGTGCCTAGAATGCAATTGAAACTAAGTGCTACTCCTCTGAAAGAACTCTCTTCCTCATTCCTCCTTCCTAGAGCTCTTGGCTTACTTAAAAAACAGCTAAAATTAGTTTTGCCCTCAAGAAAGATGGAGAAAGAAAGGTGTGCCATAGTAATATATCACTTAAACAGAAGTATTTCTACTGTTTTTGTCCCAAAACAAAGATTTGAGTACCGATTTAGCTTACAATTCAAACAGAAGTTGACATGTCTGTAGATACATAACTTGTCTCAAGTGCCTAATCTAAATATGGGTAAGTCTTAAAAACCATTCAAAATCAACCAAAATGTCATTATATTTATCTAGATGCTACTAAACACAGGATTATTATTATAACAATGAAATAAATCAGAGATATTCATGAGTAGCCATGGTTAACTAAGATAAAAGAAACAAAACAAAACACAATCTCTTGAGCAGAAATCTGTCTTTATTTACTTGTTAGGCCAGAGCCTACAATAGTGATTATTCTGAATAGCTCTAAATATTTTTTCACATTTAGGTGTGGCTAAATGGTTAACAAATAACCATGCCTACAAAGAAGTTAGTCCATATATAAATCTCCTAATCTTTACTTTAGTATAATTATTAGATCATTATTTTTCAGAATTTTAAAATCCGATGCAGGATGCAGGATGCTTGGGGCTGGTGCATGAGGAGGACCCAGAGAGATGTTATGGGGTGGGAGGTGGGAGGGGATTCATGTTTGGGAATACATGTACACTCGTGGTGAATTCATGTCAATGTCTGGCAAAACCAATACAGTATTGTAAAGTAAACTAAAGTTAAAATAAAACTACTGACGCCCACGTGCCTAGAGCCTGCGCTCTGCAACAGGAGAAGCCACCACGGTGAGAAGCCCAGGCACTGCAATGAAGAGCGGCAGCAGTTCCTGCTCGCTGCAACTAGAGACAGCCCGCACAGCAGCAAAGACCCAGGACAGCCCAACGTAAATCTTTACAAAACGTTTTAAAACTTATTCCTGGGTGTAATTTCTGTACAATTTTACTAATGCCAATCCACAGATTAACATGAGGAATGTCCTATTACAGTATCTTCTCTCCCCTCATTCTTACCTCCATCCTATGGCACCTCTATACTACCTACAATTCAGTTACAAGTACAAACAGTTTAGGGAACACAAAAGTAATGAATACTTTCAAATACAGAAACTGGTGAATTCTGAAATGAACATAAGCTCCTTCACAACACTCAAAAGAGAATGAAGAGACTTTAAAAGTCTCTTTGACTTTTTAAAAGTCTCAATCTGCATTATTATTCAAGAGTTTTCAAAGAAAGTTTCCACGAGAAATTCTTTTAGGAAAATAAGCATAAAATATTAATTTGTCAGTTTCTAAATGAATAGTCCCTGTAAGGAAAATTAAGTTGCCATATATATGTGAAGTAAAAGATAGGAAAGCAATAATGGAAAACTTCCAAGTATTCTATACAGGATCACAATACCCAAAATTAAATAAATTTGTCTACTGTGTAGCTTTGATCATCTTAAAAAACTCTCTCAATACATGACATAAAGTTCCACTGTGCTTCCCATTTTAATGGTCATTATTCTGAAAGCACATTCTCAGATGGCCAGGTGTAGCACAGCAGTTATCAATATTACTAATTATTAGCAGAAGATTGGGAAAAAGGAGGAAAAAAATAGGGATGAAATCAGAATAAAGGGAAATACTATAGCATTTAAACTTATTTCTGAGCACATCTTAAATTCATTCAATATTAATATGGGTAAGAAACAGGAATGATGTTTCTAATTCATGTTAACAGACAACCAATTCTAAAGGCTGATATCCTAAGGTCCAGTTGAGCCTTGATTCTGTATCTTATTCAAGCTGCTTAATATCTTGGTCTTATTATCTATAAAATGGAATTAATTATCTGCACTATTTAGCTTCCAGGGTTATGAGGTTCAAATGAAATACCACATATGAAAGTCCATCATAAGCTTTTAATTTAAATCTTAAAAACGTGCATAATATTAGAAGGGAATCAGTATGTTCCAAATATTGTTAATAGTCGTCAGGGGCCACATCTAGCCACTGTCTATTAGGTGCTCTACGGAGATCCAGCATGCAGTTTAGTACCTCTGGGTACTAAATAAGAAGCATTAAATAAGAAGTACTGATAAGATGTTACATAACAAAATCCAAAATCCTATTTTATAAAGAATCTGAAAACTGTTTTCACGTAATACTAATCAGAGAAATTCCATCTATTACAACTTAAATACCAGAGAACTGTATACCTTGACCGGTGGTGTGGAACACGGAGAAGGAGTCATCACACAGGTTTGTTGACTGTTATAGGAAGGGCTATCAGTCAGGTTCAGATAGAGCTCATCTTCATTGGTGAAATTTCCCTGACCGTCCACTCCCGGAGAGATGCAGATTACTATGGCACTAGTGTTATCTGCTCGAAGCATTCGCTGCCTCCAGCGGCCTAGTGCTCGATTCACAAGCATTTTGGCACAAGATTGTCCATGCTCACCCTGTATTTAAAACAACAAAAAAGAAGATAACTCAGACTCCGTTACCACTATGGTTGTATCAAATTAATACAAATTAATAATGTTCAACAGTTCAGTTCAGTTCAGTCGCTCAGTCATGTCCGACTCTTTGCGATCCCAGGTATCGCAGCATGCCAGGCCTCCCAAGGCCTATATAAATAATTAAAATTTAAAACCTTAGCCACAATCCCTATAACTATGTTAAGACAGCATTGCTCTAAATTAAAAAATAAATCAATAAAATAAAGCCTTATCCTGTGGTTAAATTTCATCTGTATTTTTATCTTTTGGGGAGCAAGAAACTTGGTCTTCATTGTAATCTTACTTAAAAGTTATACAGAAATTATCTAAAAGGGGGAAGTAAACATCAAGATATTACAGATAAACAACTATACACCAATAAAAATTAATTTTAAGTATTACAATAAATAATTCACAAATGAAATAATCATACATGGCAAAAAAAACACAAAAAACCCACACTGCAAAGGACCAATTTCCTCCTAAAATAAGAGATTCTGCAAATCAAAGACAACCCCAATATTAAAAAAAGTCAAAGGACATGAACAAACTTCAGAGACAAAGACATACAAATGGTTCTTAGCTATACACACACACACACACACACACACACACACATAGTTGCTGTTCAGTTGCTCAGACATGTCCAACTCTTTGCGACCCCATGGACTGCAGCACACCAAGCTTTCATGTCCTCCACTATCTCCTGGAGTTTGCTCAAACTCACGTCCATTGAGTTGACGATGCCATCCAACTACCTCATCTTCTGTCAGTCCCTTCTCCTCTTGCCCTCAATCTTTCGCAGCATCAGGGTCTTTTCCAATGAGTCAGCTCTTTGCATCAGGTGGCCAAGAACTTCAGCTTCAGCATCAAAGTCCTTCCAGTGAATATTGAGCGTTGATTTCTTTAGGATTGACTGGTTTGATCTCCTTGTTGTCCAAGGGACTCTCCAGAGTCTTCTCCCAACACCACAGTTTGAAAGCATTTATTCTTTGGTGCTCTATCTTCTTTATGGTCCAATACTCACATCCATACGTGACTATTGGAAAACCCATAGCTTTGACTATATGGACCTTTCTTGTCAAGTGATGTCTCTGCTTTTCAATACACTGTCTAGGTTTGTTATAACTTTTCTTCCAAGGAGCAAGTATCTTAATTTCATGGCTGCAGTCACAGTCTGCAGTGATTTTGGAGCCCAAGAAAATAAAATCTGTAACTGTTTCCATTTTTTCCCCATTTATTTGCCAGAAAGCGGTAGAACCAGATGCCATGATCTTAGTTTCTTGAATGTTGAGTTTTAAACCACCTTTTCCCTCTCTTCCTTTCACCTTCACCAAGAAGTTCTTTAGTTCTTCTTCACTTTCTGCCATTAGAGTGAAAGCATATCTGAGGTTATTGGTATTTCTCCTGACAATCTTAATTCCAGTTTGTGATTCATCCAGTCCAGCATTTCACATGATGTACTCTGCATATAAATTAAATAAGCAGGGTGACAATATACAGCCTTGACATACTCCATTTCCCAATTTTGAACCAGTGTGTTGTTCCATGTCCATTTCTAACTACTGCTTCTTGACCTGCATATAGGTTTCTCAGGAGGTAGGTAAAGTTGTCTGGTATTCCCATCTCTTTTAAGAATTTTCCACAGTTTGTTGTGATCCACCCAGTCAAAGGCTTATACATACATACAGACATAAATGGTTAATGTTACTTATATGAAGAAAAAAGCAATACAAGTCATTATAGTATAGAGATCAAATATATACCAACAGTATGCCAGCAAATTTGGAAACCTCAGCAGTTGCCACAGGACTGGAAAAGGTCAGTTTTCATTCCAGTCCCAAAGAAAGGCAATGCCAAAGAATGCTCAAACTACCGCACAATTGCACTCATCTCATATGCTAGTAAAGTAATGCTCAAAATTCTCCAAGCCAGGCTTCAGCAATACGTGAACCATTAACTTCCAGATGTTCAAGCTGGTTTTAGAAAAGGCAGAGGAACCAGAGATCAAATTGCCAACATCTGCTGGATCATCGAAAAAGCAAGAGAGTTCCAGACTATACTAAAGCCTTTGACTGTGTGGATCACAATAAACTGGAAAATTCTGAAAGATGGGCATACCAGACCACCTGACCTGTCTCTTGAGAAACCTATATGCAGGTCAGGAAGCAACAGTTAGAACTGGACATGGAACAACAGACTGGTTCCAAATAGGAAAAGGAGTACATCAAGGCTGTATATTGTCACCCTGCTTATTTAACTTA
>SJYQ01104662.1:16420-46359 GCA_006410935.1 Redunca redunca | reverse complement strand
TTTATTAAAATATATATAACACATATGTCATTTAACTGTCAGCTCTACCCCTAAAGTTTATATATTCAAACTGAATAAAGAACTGGGTTCTTTTTTCATTCTCTCCTTGGGAAACAGGTAATCATTTTTATTCAGGGTTGTCTGATCTTGGTCATATTATAGTATTCAATACATTAATCGGAAATAGATGGGGAAACAGTGGATACAGTGTCAGACTTTATTTTTTGGGGCTCCAAAATCACTGCAGATGGTGACTGCAGCCATGAAATTAAAAGACGCTTACTCCTTGGAAGAAAAGTTAAGACCAACCTAGATAGCATATTCAAAAACAGAGACATTACTTTGACAACTAAGGTCCATCTAGTCAAGGCTATGGTTTTTCCAGTAGTCATGTATGGATGTGAGAGTTGGACTGTGAAGAAAGCTGAGTGCCAAAGAATTGATGCTTTTGAACTGTGGTGTTGGAGAAGATTCTTGGGAGTCCCTTGGACTGCAAGGAGATCCAACCAGTTCATTCTGAAGGAGATCAGCCCTGGGATTTCTTTGGAAGGAATGATGCTAAAGCTGAAACTCCAGTCCTTTGGCCACCTCATGGGAAGAGTTGACTCATTGGAAAAGACTCTGATGCTGGGAGGGATTGGGGGCAGGAGGAGAAGGGGACGACCGAGGATGAGATGGCTGGATGGCATCACTGACTCTATGGACACAAGTTAGGGTGAACTCCGGGAGTTGGTGATGGACAGGGAGGCCTGGCGTGCTGCGATTCATGGGGTCGCAAAGAGTCGGACACGACTGAGGGACTGAACTGAACCGAATGATGGCAAACTGCAAAAACTCATTTCAGCTGCTTTAAAATCTTAGTATTAAGCCATCCTTGCATCCCTACGAAAAGCATCACGTGTAATGATGTTTTAAAACATTGCTTGTCCCCCTTCTAATATGAAAAATACGTACGTCAATTGATGAAAGGCAGCAGTAATCTGTAACTCCTCGATCTCTCACATCCCCCAGTGTGCGTGCATGTTGCACCGCTAGTCAAACACCAGTGCCCTGAGAACTCGCTGAAGGGCTCTCCCTCTCACCTCTGTGTGCCTGTGTCACTCCCAGCAACGCTCCACAAAAAGGAAATCTGTATCAGCCATTTCTACGAACTTACTTGCATTCTCCCTCAGCTCACTGATTCTGTTGACTTCACAGTCGCTCAGTCATATCTGACTCTTTGCAACCCCAAGGACTATACAGTCCATGGAATTCTCTAGGTCAGAACACTGGAGTGGGTAGCCTTTCCCTTCTCCAGGAGATCTTCCCAACCCAGGGATCGAACCCAGGTCTTCCACATTACAGGCGGATTCTTTACCAGCTGAGCCATCAGGGAAGCCCCTGTTGACTTGGGCCACTCCGTAACACTGTGTCCTTTTCTTCCCCCACACTGTCTCACTAGGTGAGGTCACAAATTGTTGTGGCTTTACTTTACTCCTGTTAACACTGAAATTAGCATTTCCAGGCATTGCCTTTCAGTAACTGCCTATTAAAAATATCTATCTAGATGAACCAAAGGCACCTCCTATTCGACATGCCTACATATGAACTAATCATCCCTCCTCACAAAATGATGTGTTTCTTCTTCATAACAGCTTCCAGCCATCACTAAGAAATTTGCGTGTCATACTCTTCCTTCTTAAAACCCGAGTTCTGTCAGTCCTATCACTGAATGTATTTCTTTTTTGCTTGTGTGTGTGTAGCATATACAGTCTTTTTGTTTTTCCACTGCTGCCTTAGATCAGGCTTGCAAAAATTTTCATTTGGAACATAACAGCAGCCTCCATAGAAGAAGCCTAATAAACTCATTAAGAAAAATCAAATCAAAGACACTGGCAGTAAAAATCAACATGTAAAGAGAAATGAAGACAGATCTTATAAATATGACTCTATTCATCGAAATTCACCTTCTCGCGGGGATTCTTCACTAATCACTGCTGACACTCATTCTCTTTCATTGCCAACTTTGCTGGTTTAATTTTATTAAGGGGTCAGATGGTTTTCCTGCACATCCTAATAAATACAATCTTCACATCCATTATCATCTACCCTCTGTTTTATATTCCACTCTGCAATGAGTACGCTTTCTAAAAGCTTTTCAACGCTCTCCACTACCTGGTTACAAAGACCAACTTCGTAACAGACCATTCAAAACCTTTTTGCCTCTTGTTTTCCAATCACATCAAGTTATTTGTGAAACTTGAATGTATTGTAGACTTGTCTCTTCGACTTTACACATTCTATTCCTCTGTCTGGAAAGCTTCACGCTCCTTCCTCCCCTGATTTCTTAACCTGGTAAATTCAACTCCACCTTTAAGACTTGCTCAAATACGAGTCTCACCCATGAAACTTCCTTATGCAATCTTCACGTTTCCTATCCTCTGCTCTCTCAGTTCTCAACACCTGTTCTAAATATTGTTCTAAAGACACTCTTTCAATACTCATTTAGGTGTTTATGAATAGGTTCTTCCGGCCCAATAAAACTGGCTTATGGCCTCATTATGCCACTGAAATGTTTCTTTTTCTCTCATCATTAAAGAATTATAAATCCAGAGACTTCCCTGGTAGTTCCAGTGGTTAAGAATCTGCCCTGCAATGCAAGGAACATGGGATCAATCCCTGGTCAGGGAACTAAGATCCCACAAGTCACAGGACAGCTAAGCCCATGCATCACGACTACTGAGCCTGCATGGCACAACTAGAGAGCTGGCATGCTGCAACTAAAATGTGACAGAGCCAGAAAAAAAAAAGAATTATAAATCCAACAGACATGGGAATTCTCTGGTACTTCAGTGGCTAGGACTGCATGCTTTCACTATCAAGGGTCCAGGTTCCCTGGCCAGGGAACTAAGATCCTGCAAGCGAGCACAGCCAAACAAAATAATATTTATTTTATTTAATCTTTGTTTTACATCTAGCATCACTGACCAAATGCATCATGCTAGACCCAAGTTTGTAGAATTGAATTAGTGGTGAAGAATCTGCCTGCCAACACAGGAGATGCCAGAGATGTAGCTTCGATCCCTGGGTCAGGAAGATCCCCTGGAGTAGAAAATGGCAACCCACTCCAGGATACTTGCCTGGGAAATTGCACAAGAGGATCCTGGCAGGTTACAGTCCATGGGGTCACAAAGAGTTAGACATGACTGAGCATGCACGCATGCACTTGTCATTAAAATAACTCACAATCAAATGGTACTGATAGCTATCTATACATCCTAGTTGCAATAATATGGCAAATGCTGAGCAAGGGCCATATTCTATTTACCTTTGCATCCTGTGTACCTAGTGCCTAGCATGGTAGCTGAGGGAATAAACACAGGCAATTTAATACAAGTTCTTTTATGTTGTCTTCTTATCTAGCTTTACCGATCCTCTCATCTTAGGAAAAGATCATCTTTTCCAAGGAGCCAGTGATTCCAGTTACTTCCATGTGCTTTGGACCTTCATCTCTTATTTCTCTTATTCTATCAATCTTTCTTGTAAAGACTATAAAACTGTTTTCAAGATCCTGCCTTTTCAAGGTAACAATGGCAATTCCCTTGTCTTGCTGAACACTCACTACATCTATTTCCTAGGCTCACAAAGTATTCTTTCATCGTCACTCCAACCTGCCAGCTAATGTTCCCATCACTTCAACTGAAACTCTGCATCCTTGAAGATCACTAATACTAGAAGATCCTAACTGTAAAACCCAATACCCTGTTTTCATCCATCTGCCTCTACTTCTTTGTAGAATTTGACATTGCTGGCTACCGCTCCAAAAACATTCTCTTTCCTTGCTTTCAATAACATTACACTTTCCCAAATCTCCTTCCTTTGTCATTGCTCAGAATGAAGAGATCAATTTTCAAGCAAGCCATGAAGGAAAGAAAAGAATTTTCTCATTGATGGTTGTTTCAAGGTTTATAGGTATATAAAGTATAGGTATAGGTAACAGCAGTATAGGTAACAGAGTTACCACATGACCCAGCAATGCCATTCCCAGGTCGATATGAGAGAACCGAGAACATGTCCACACAGAAACTTGTCCACGAATGTTAATAGCAGCGGCATTCAAAATAGCCAAAAAGTGGAAACAGGTCAAGGATCCATCATTCTCCTAATGAGCTGCAGAAATCTATACTTTCTTCTCCAGCCAGGGCAAATGCAAAGACCTACTCCACGGGTACAGGCTTAGTTCATATTCAAGACTCCTGAGGAAAGCACCAGAACAATGCGTAGGTGATCATATTGAATTGAGTTACTTCTCACCATCAGGTATTTTTTCTCCTCTTGGTCCTGGCACATTGAGATGGCGTCTTGAGGTGGGATCATATTCCAAAGTCCATCACTTCCCAAGATAATATACTTGTGCTTCTGGGGGTCAAGAGTGTGGACGCTTGTGTCTGGTTCAGGTGACACCACAAACTCACCACTGAAGAAATCATAGCTCCACAAATCACCTGGGGAGCAGGAGGCAGAAAAAGCCAGAAGCATTATTTCCAAGAGAGTAGTATCCTATCAACAGATTAAAGAAGAAAATGTACATGTTCATTTCAAAAGATGCAGAATAGCATTTGATAACATTCGAAATCCATTCATGATTTTAAAAAAGAAAAATTATTAGCAAACTAGAAATTTTTAAAGTTAACTCTCTCATTAACCTGATGAAAGCATGTCTTCTATCACCACTTTTTCTTGAGGGAGCCTTCTCAACACAGTAAGAAAATAAAAATATATCATTTATATGTATTAGAAAGGAGAAAATAAAACTATCATTACTTGCAGATAATTTTATTTCTACATAGGAAATCAAAAAGAAATTAGATAAATTATCAGAACAGGGACACTTAGCAAGGTTGCTAAATACTCAATAAATAAAAGTCAGCAGTATCTCTATACAACAGCAAGAAACAGAAAATATAAAACATTAAACAATTCCATTTACAACAATGACCCAAATGCAAGGTACTGAAAAGTTTAACAAAAGGTATGCAAATCTATCATGGACAAAATTATACAATTAGATTCCAGTATCTAAATGCACAGAGAAATAAATCCTAATCAAAGATAGGAAGATCATGAAGATGTTAAGTCTTCCAAAAATAACCTATAACATCAGTGTAATTCCGACTAAAATCCCAAAAGGATTCTTGTAGAATTTGACGAACTGATTCAAAAATGTAGAGGAAGGAACTACTGTGTAGCAGAGGGAACTCTATTCAATATTCTATAATGATCCATACGAGAAAAGAATCTAAAAAGAGTGGATATAGGTACTAATACATGTATTATTTTGCTGTATAGCAGACACTAACATGACATTGCGAATCAACTATATTTCAATAAAAAATTTTTAAAATACATTGAAAAGTAGAAAAAAAATAAAATGTATAGGGAAGAGCAAATGGCCAAGATTAACTAAGAGAACTGTGAAGAAAAGATAAAATGGGGGGAACCTGCTCTATAAGTAGGAGTTCTGGTGGCTAACTGAAAACCTGTTAACCCCTAGGTCAAGAAAATTTGATGTAACCCCCTACATCAAATCGGTAAGGATGAGTGCCAGTCATTTGGAAGAAAATTGCAGAGATAAAAATGAACACTTTTATGCTTTTAACCTATCTTTGGAAGCTAAAAAGTTTTAACCAGTCTTTGGAGATCAATAGTTCACCCTTTCAGTGAACCAGTAAAAGAAGATTCTTACATAGTTATCCTCTCCTTGATTAGCTCCACATAAAACAATGCCTACAACTTCTGCCTTTCAGAGCCACTGGATGAAGACCTCAGAATGTTCAACATAAAAAAACTTTTAGTTGACTCAGCTCATCAACAAGATCAATAAAACAGAAATAGAAAATTTATAGAAACCATCTATCCTTTTGTGATATACAAGATAACTAAGTAGGACAATATAAACTCTTCTGCTTCCTGAAACAGGAAGGAGGGGACAAAAAGAGGAAAACAAATTTCTGCCTCTTTTGTTTGTTGTGATATTCTTTGGGGAAAGACCTTAGATTAAGAGCAAAAAGTTTTCAGACAAGAGGATAAGTTGTGTTTGCCGCTGCTAAGAGGAAGTTCTCTGTCCTCTCCTTATTCAAACTTCACCATACCTTCCCATCAGAAATACTGGCCATTTCAACTATGCTCAGAACCGAAGGAAAGAATAGCTCGAAGCAATTACTCTAATATAAAATAGCAACTCACTGCTAAACCAGCCTCTTGAAAGGGGCGATTCATTCTTCAGAGTAACAAAAGAGAACACATATGACCACTAAAAGCTAGTTATAATCCAGGCCAGCTCACAAAGACACATTCATCTCTATACCAGTAAAAGAAAAATCCCTTATTGAAACTATAAAAATGTACATGGATGGAAAAAAGTTAAGATAAATATTAAAGTAGCAATTACAGGGTCCATACGTGATGTTAAAAGCCTTCAAAAGTTGTTTTCCCCTAATATTTGGAATTAATATTGCCATTCCAAGCAAGAACTTAAATTTACATACAGCAGAATCCCTAATATGTCTAAAATTAAAATCTAAGTTAAAAAAAAGAAATTCCAACTTTCAATCTAATGCGAACTATATGACCTTAAAGAAGGGTCACAATTTCTCATATATAAACTAACAGTAATATCTATAAATTGGAAAATATTTTTAAATAAGTTTTTTCACATAGCACAAAACCCAAAAGATATAAAAATCTCTGTTCCCACTCATGTGCTTTCTGGTTCTCCACTAAGGGGGTAACTGTTGTCCTCATGTATTCTTCTAGAGATGTCTATGGATATATATACACAAATATACATGTATACTCCTACAAAATCATTCTCTCAAGCTTGCAACTCCCAAATCACTAGTCCTCAATATGCTGTTCATCTCTTTTCTTTCTCTCTAAACCTCAATATATTTCCAGAAGAAACATACATTTGTTTTAACTTAAATTTCTGAAACTGTTTCTTTTTTTAATTAATTTTTTTGTTTTTGGCCATACCATGCAGCATGAGGAAAGGGCTTCCCTGGTGGCTCAGCTGGTAAAGAATCCGCCTGCCACAGAAGGAGACATGGGTTTGATCCCTGGGTCAGGAAGATCCCCTCGAGAAGGAAATGGCAATCCACTCCAGCATTCTTGCATGCGAAATCCCAGGCACAGAGAAGCCTGGCACCACCAAAGAGCGACAAAACAACAGCTTGGCATGTGGGATCTCCATTTCCTCACCAGGGATCAAACCTGTGGCCCCGAAAATGGAAGCAACAAGTCCTAACCACTGGATCACAAGAGAAGTCCCAAATTCTGGGTTTTGAATGGGACTACATATCAATAACCTCAGACATGCAGATGATACCACCCTTATGGCAGCAAGTGAAGAACTAAAGAGCCTCTTTATGAAAGTGAGAGAGGAGAGTGAAAAACTTGGCCTAAAGCTCAACGTTCAGAAAGCTAAGATCATGGCATCTGGTCCCATCACTTCATGGCAAATAGATGGGGAAACAGCGGAAACAGTGGTTGACTTTATTTTTCTGGGCTCCAAAATCACTGCAGATAGTGACTGCAGCCATGAAATCAAAAGACACTTACCTTTGGAAGGAAAGTTATGACCAATCTAGACAGCATATTAAAAAGCAGAGACATTACTTTGCCAACAATGGTCCGTCTAGTCAAGGCTATGGTTTTTCCAGTGGTCATGTATGGATGCGAGAGTTGGACTATAAAGAAAGCTGAGCGCCGAAGAAATGAATGCTTTTGAACTGTGGTATTGGGAGAAGACTCTTGAGAATCCCTTGGACTGCAAGGAGATCCAACCAGTCCATCCTAAAGATCAGTCCTGGGTGTTCACTGGAAGGACTGATGTTGAAGCTGAAACTCCAATACTTTAGCCACCTGATGCAAAGAGCTGACTCATTTGAAAAGAC
Organism: Redunca redunca; assembly: GCA_006410935.1. NCBI lineage: Eukaryota > Metazoa > Chordata > Mammalia > Artiodactyla > Bovidae > Redunca > Redunca redunca. Next base: position 38,425 of record SJYQ01104662.1, on the reverse strand, counting down.
CCTGGTGCTGGGAAAGACTGAGGACAGGAGGAGAAGGAGGCAACAGAGGATGAGATGGTTGGATGGCATGACCAACTCAATGGACATGAGTTTGGGTGGACTCTGGGAGTTGGTGATGGACAGGGAGGCCTGGTGTACTGCGGTTCATGGGGTCCCAAAGAGTCGGACACGAATGAGCAACTGAACTGAACAATAAACCTACAGATCAATTTGGATAGAAATGCCATCTTAACAATATTGTATTTCTCAACCTGACAATATGGTGTATTTCTTCTTTAATCTGAGCATAAGGATATTTCTTCTATAGAAGCACAGTCAGAAAATGTCATGCTGATCCAGATTGTGTAATCTTCAATTTAAAAATCTTCAAATTTTTCCAATTATCTCAATAATGTCTCTCTTTTTTGGCCACACTGCGTGTTTTGCCTGACCAAGGATCAAACCTGGGCCCCCTCAGTAAAAGTGCTGAGTCCTAACCACTGGATCACCAGGGAATTTTGCAATAATTCTTTTTTTTTTTAAGAAACATTTATGGCTGTGTTGGGTCTTTGTCGCTGCTTTCTCTAGTTGCAGCAAGTGGGGCCTTCTCACTGCAGTGGCTTCTCTTGTTGCAGAGCACGGGCTCTAGAGCTCCGGGCCTCAGCGGCTGCAGCATGTGGGCTCAGCAGTTGTGGTACACAGGCTTAGTCGCTCCCCAGCATGTGGGGTCTTCCCAGACCGGGGATTGAGCCTGGGTCCCATGCACTGGCAGGCAGATTCTGAACCACGGGACCACCAGGAAAGTCCAACAACCCTTTATTTAATGTCCAGGATCCACTCAAGAATCATTCATTGCATTTAGTTGGCATATTTTTAGTTGTTTTTAACCCAGAACAACTCTCTAGGTTTCGTGATTTTTGTCATTCATGACACTGATAGATGACTGTCAAAAGTCTCCAGGCCAGCTGTTTTGCAGAATGACCCTTGATTTAGGGTTTTGCTTTCTCTTTGCTTCTTTGTGTTCTGCAAGATATAAAGGCTTGTGTTCAGGTTAAATTTGGTTTTGGCCAGAATACTACATCTTTCTCAGCTAGGAGGTACACTGTCAGTCTGTGCCATTGGCAATGCCGAGTTTGATCATTCAGTTAAACTGCTGTCCACCAGCACTGTTAAGGTATCGCCAAGTAATCTGAAGGGTTATGGTTTAAGACTATGTGAAATATCCTGTTCCTTACCAAAAAATGCCAGGTTTTAGCATCCATAAATGATTCTTGCACAAATCATGTTATTGTAATGGTTGTAAACTGAAGACAGAACACTAACCTTTATTAGTTGTCTTTCCCTATTTACGTATTTTTGGCTGCACTGGGTCGTTGCTGCACACAGGCTTTCTCTAGCTGTGGCGAGTGGCTGTAGCCTCTAGCTGCAGTGCTCAGGCTTCTCACTGTGGTGGCTTCTCTTGTTGCGGAGCAGAGCCTCTAGAGCCTGGGCTCAGGAGTCGTGGCACACAGGCCTAGGTGCTCCGCAACATGCTGAATCTTCCTGGACCAGGGATCGAACCTGTGTCCCCTGCACTGGCAGGTGGATTCTTAACCACGGGACCACCAGGCAAGCCCATAGTTATCTTGTCTAAAGAAAAGCTTTCCATTCTTCTACTTCTTTATAATCTTTTTGTATTTTGTATGGACTTCGGGAGTCTCCTGCACGTCAGGTAGACTCTTTACACTGAGCCACCAGAGAAGTCTTCTACGTGGCTTTCAGTTCGGTTCAGTCGCTCAGTCGTGTCTGACTCTTTGCGACCCCATGGACTGCGGCATGCCAGGCTTCCCTGTCCATCATCAACTCCTGAAGCTTACTCAAACTCATGTCCATCAAGTCCGTGATGCCATCCAACCATCTCATCCTCTGTCACCCCCTTCTCCTCCCACCTTCAATCTTTCCCAGCATCAGGGTCTTGTTAAATAAGTCAGTTCTTCACAGCAGGTGGCCAAAGTATTGGAGTTTCAGCTTCATCATCAGTCCTTCCAATGAATATTCAGGACTGATTTCCTTTAGGATGGACTGGTTGGATCTCCTTGAAGTCCAAGGGTCCTTCAAGAGTCTTCTCCAACTCCACTTCTGCGCTCAGCTTTCTTTATAGTCCAACTCTCATATCCATACATGACTACTGGAAAAACCAGAGCTTTGTCTAGACAGACTTTTGTTGGCAAAGTAATGTCTCTGCTTTTTAATATGCTGTCTAGGTTGGTCATAGCTTTTCTTCCAAGGAGCAAGCATGTTTTAATTTTACGGCTGCAGTCACCATCAGCAGTGATTTTGGAGCCCCCCCAAAATAAAGTCTCTCACTGTTTCCATTATTTCTCATGGCTTTACCTGAGATCAAATGAGTAGGAATCAGAATTGAGCTAAGTGTTTTTATCATTGGTCCAGGGTTTGTACCGGAAAAGGCAATGGCACCCCACTCCAGTACTCTTGCCTGGAAAATCCCACGGATGGAGGAGCCTGGTAGGCTGCAGTCCATGGGGTCGCTAAGAGTCGACACGACTGAGCGACTTCTCTTTCACTTTTCACTTTCATGCATTGGAGAAGGAAATGGCAACCCACTCCAGTGTTCTTGCCTGGAGAATCCCAGGGACGGGGGAGCCTGGTGGGCTGCCATCTGTGGGGTCACACAGAGTCGGACAGGACTGAAGTGACTTAGCAGAAGCAGCAGCAGCAGCAGGGTTTGTACACCATTAAATGGGCACAGAATGTTCTTCCTCTACATATTGAAGGGAGGGATGCATCATGGCAGATGTTGCTGGTTGCCTGTTCAACGGCCATTTCCCTTTTGCTCTCACTAGGGACTCTGGAATGATACCAGATGAGAACAAGGCCTTTCTTCTGGGGTTCAGTGTGTTCTCTGCTCACTCCTGAGGCACACTGTGGCCAGCAGGACACCTAGTAGCCCTTATCTCTAGGGAATTTCAGCATCACCTCCTCACCCTCACTCCTTGAGTGGCTTCCCACAAAGAGGCTCCCAGCAACTTTTGTCTCACCTAATCCATCCTCAAAACTCAACCAAAATCATCTCTTTAAAACACAGATTTAAGGCGGATGGTGGTGATGGCTGCACAACAATTTAAATGTACTTAGGTCCATCTAGTCAAGGCTGTGGTTTTTCCTGTGGTCACGTATGGATGCAAGAGTTGGACAGTGAAGAAAGCTGAGTGCCGAAGAATTGATGCTTTTGAACTGTGGTGTTGGAGAAGACTCTTGAGAGTCCCTTGGACTGCAAAGAGATCCAACCAGTCCATTCTAAAGGAGATCAGCCCTGGGTGTTCTTTGGAAGGACAGATGCTAAAGCTGAAACTCCAGTACTTTGGCCACCTCATGCGAAGAGCTGACCCATTGGAAAAAACTCTAATGCTGGGAGGGATTGGGGGCAGGAGGAGAAGGGGACAACAGAGGATGAGACAGCTGGATGGCATCACTGACTCGATGGAGTTAGTGAGTTTGAGTGAACTCTGGGAGTTGGTGTTAGACAGGGAGGCCTGGTATGCTGCGATTCATGGGTTCGCAAAGAGTCGGACACGGCTGAGCAACTGAACTGAACTGAATATACTTCAACTGAACTGAATTCTTAAAATGATTAAAATGGTAGATTTTGTTATAGGTCTTTTGCCATAATTAAAACACACACACACACACATACACACACACAACCTAGTTGCTTCCCTAACTGTGCAACAGTTTACTCTTATGTAACTCTTAACCACAGCCTAGAAAAATGCAGTATTTTCTCACTTGACCAATGCCTCTTATTCTCATACCTATCTATGTTCCACATACCCTATTCAGAGTCCCTTATATTCGCGAGGCCTCCTATCACAGAGCTGTTCACAAATGCAGTTCTTATTCCAAGAACACATTTTCTTCCCCTATTAGCTTTTGTAATTCTTCAAAGCTCAGTTCAAACATCACTTCAGTGGCTCTCCAGTCAGGTAAAACATTCCTATTTAAAGTTCTCTTTAACAGACATACAAATACTTAAGAGGTGTTGTTTCTTACTGCTCTTTGTGATGACTTGATGAACCACAAGCTTCCATGAGGACAAAGACCTGTGTTTGGCTCTGTTGTTGTTCAGTCGCTAAGTCAGGTCTGACTCTGCAACCCCATGGACTACAGCACACCAGGCTCCCCTGTCCTTCATAGTCTTCTAGAGTTTTCTCAAACTCACGTCCATTGAGTCTGTGATGCTATCCAACCATCTCATCCTCTGTTGCCCCCTTCTACTCCTGTCCTCAGTCCTTCCCAGTATCAGGGTGTCTGCACTCAAATATCTACAATGAATCAATGATTTGTAAGACTCACATGCAATTCCATCAGGAAGACACTAGGAGGCACCTTTGCTACATCTGCACTCAAGTAATTTTGATCAACAGTACAACTTTTGATAAGCAAACTTCTCTCCCAAAAAGCTAGAAAAAAAATGACTATTAGCCATAAGAATGGTGCTAAATACTATAATTTAATTTTACTACGGGCCAATAAGAATTACCATGCAACAAGTTAAACTTTAACAAAGCATTTCTTTTAGCTTAAATATTCAAATCTCAAGGATATTATCTTTTTAATGCTGTACACCTTAAACTTAATATACAGTACTATATCTCAGTTAAATCTCAATAAACGTATTTGAGGTGAAAATATGGATTGAAAATTAAAATCAAGAGAAAAATCAGAAATGATGTTTTTCATTACTGAAACAATATCATCTCTCCCATATGTCTTTTTACATGAAAAGATCCATTTATCTCCATACATTTGTTTACAAAATTATGTTAATGCAGGTGCCATACGACATTACTGTAACAATTGTATTTTATCTCCTACGTGGTGTTTTGCACTGGTTGAGTGGATCTTTCTCATAAACTGTGATTATTTCTTCCCTTTTTAAAACAACAGTAGCAAACCCGCTCCTGGGTTTTGAGTCCAGCTAGAGCCCCGTCTCTCCTTCCCAAATTCCTAGGAAGGGTGTCTAAAACTTGTTATATCAAAATTTCCTCTTCTCCCTCTTTCTTGAACCAACTCCAGTCACAACTGTGGTCTTACTATCCAACCAAAAGCCACTTTGTCAAGGTCACCAATGACTTTCACATCACCTCTCAAGTCTTTGCTTTACCTGAGCTTTCAACAGTATTTAAATACATTTTTTTAAAAATTGAGGTATAACTGACATATAAGGAAATACTCACCTTCTTGAAATACTTTATTCTCTTAGGTTTTAGGACACCCTCCCGAACTATCTTGTATTTTACTTGTGGCTCTTTCTGTCTTGTCTTACCCCATTCCTCCATTCGTGCCCCTACCTCTTAACAGTGAGAGTATCTCAGGGCTCAGTCACTGGACCTTTCTGTTTCTTCCCCTCCCCTTTTCTACCTACACTCAGTCCCTTGATTCAGCCACAAACTGATGTCTTTAGCCTAGCTCTCACTAGCTGATTCTCATAAACAGAAGCCAAATGGATATAACCGCTTCAGTATCTGATAAGCACCTTGAATGTAACTTGTCTGAAACTGAACTCCTGACCGCCCCTTATTAATGTGCTCTGGTCTTTGCTACATCAATTAATGGTAACTCTTCCTTTCAAGTTCCTCAGTGTAAAAAAAAAAAAAATCATAAAAAGGACACTGCAGATTGATGCTCCTTCTGCCTGAATTCTCGTGCCCCAGTTACCCCCAGGCCCTCACCTCTTCACTCCAGCGTCATCTCTTCACACCTCCTCTGACCATTCCATTTAAATTATGACTCCTGCCTCCCACAATGTTTCCTGCTTTATTTTTCATGCCAGCACTTTCCACTGCATACCACAATATATATTCTACTTATTTATTTTAGTTTATCATGTTTCCCCCTACTATAAAGTAATATCCACAGGTCAAGAAATCTTCACCTGTTTCATTCACTGCCAAATCCTCAAAACCTAGAGCAGTACCTGTAACATAGCAGGCATTTAATAAACACTTGGTGAATGAATAAACAATCATGAAGAAGCGGGGACTCTGTGCAGTTTTAGAATATTTGCACATACTGATACTTCTTAAGAAGTGGAGCTTAATCCCCCTCCACTTAAGAGCAGAAGAGACTGAGTGACTCACTGCTAACCAAAAATAAATACAGAGGAGGTGCCGAGATGTCACTTATTATGGCACTAGATCATAAAAGCACCTCGTGGCTGCTCCCCTGTTCTCTCTCAGATCACTCGCTCCAGGAAGGTGGCTCTACCCGCTCCACGGCATGAAGATGCAGCAAACAGCCCTACAGAGAAGCCCACTGGGCAAGGAATGGAAGCCTCCTGGCGACAGCCATGTGAGTAGGTTGTCCTAGAAGTGAATGCCCCACCCCATTCAAGCTTTCAGAACAGTCATACTTGACAGTTTGACTGCAACCACCCGAGAGACCCTTGAGCCAAAACCACCTAGTTAAGCCATTCCCAGGTTCCTAAGCCACAGAAACCATGGGGGATGATAAATGTTTTGAACTGTTAGGTTTGGGAATATTCTGTTAAGACAGCAATAGATTCTTAATACAGCGGGATTTTAATAGCCTGGTATAATCACTTGGGGGAGAAATTTGGCATCACATAATAATGCTAAAGATATACATATCTTTATACATCTTGGACTGCGTTTTCCAAGTGATATGCCGTGGATGGTTTAAGTGTGACCGTGGGTCAGCAGGGTAGGTCCTGAGTGGCTAGAACCTCTAGGTCAGTTGCCCACAGCCTTGAGTAGCCTTCCCTGTTTATTCTAAGATATTATCTTATTATTTGTGTGTCATGGTATTTTAAAAGTTGGTAAGTAATGTAACCCAGCAATTCCATTTCTAGTTATGTGCCTTAAATAAGTCTCATAGATGTACAAAAGGAGGTATTTATTGCAGCATTTTTGGTGATAGCAAATGTGTGCATATAACTTAAATGTCCACCGATCATAGCACAGAGGGAAAAAATACAGTTTCATATTGGAACTGAATGTACAGCAGTTAATGCATGAACTAGAATCACATAAACATGGATAAGTCTAAAAACAATGCACAGTGAAAAAACAGCTAGTTGGAAAAGCTGTTCTGAATACAATGGAAAGCTAACCAAAGATCAACTATTTTAACACTACCATGCACTCTAAGAACTGTAAGAAACCCAGTTTTATATTCTCTAGCTTCCGAGCCAATGTAGACATCTATGTCAACCACCCAAGCGCTTCTAGTGAAGGAAAGGCTCACTACAGTTCACAAAATAATGTTATTATTTTTTATCATCTGTAATGATTCTGTTTTACTGAGCTAAAATATGGTTCTCTCTTTTATAGTTCATCACACCTTTTTTCTTTTTGAGAATTTTCACCTGTTGCTCTCATTTTTGCATGCTCAGTTTTTTGAAACATTCAGTACTTGGAAGCTCCCCACTCCCTACACCCTTGGCTGAGGCACACAGCTTGTGGGATGTCAGTTCCCCAACCAGGGACTGAACCCAGGCCATGGCAGTGAAAGCCCAGAACCCTAACCGCTAGGCCACCAGGGAACTCTCAACACCTTTTTAAAATCAGGTTAATTTCTCTTCTAGATGACAAAACTTCACAAATACTAACCCAGCTATAGGTGTCCTCAGTATTTTGATTCCAGGCTATACTCTGCCCAGTTATCCTGTTTAAGTTTAGGAGACTGGCAGCAGCATCCAGTGGAAAGAATGGGGAAAATGTTTATTTATGGCTGCGTCAGGTCTTATTCACACTCGCAGGCTTAGTTGCCCTACAGCATGAGGGATCAGTTCCCTGACCAGGGATTGAACCTGCATCCCCTGCACTGAAAGGCAGATTCTCAATCACAGGACCACTAGGGAAGGTCCAAACTTATACTTGTAAGTTGAACAAAGCTGTACGCAAAATCCCACCTACACAGACTTGATCAAATGACTAATCTGGAAAGGCCATTTCTTAACTGATAAGTAGGACAGTCTACTGTATTACTGCATTCTAAGACTATACTAATTTTTTATGGCTAAACTACACCTAGGGGTTTCCCAGGTGGCTCAGTGGTAAAGAATTCTCATGCCAATGCAGGAGACATAGGTTCGATCCCTGAGTCAGGAAGATAGCTTGGGGAAGGAAATGACAGTAGAAGGAAACCTACTCCAGTTTCCTGCCTGGAAAACCCCATGGAGAGAGGAGTCTGGCAGGCTAGTCTATGGAGTTGCAAAGAACTGCACACGACCAAGCAACTCAGTACGCATGCACTTAACACTGTAGACTTATCTTATGCTCATCAGCAATCAGCGAAAAAGAAAGCAAAACAAAAACCCTAGTTCTCTCTCAAATGAAATGCTACGAAAGCAGATAGTCTCCCAAAGCATATTATGAACTTAAACCTAGCACTTTTATTTACTTTTATTGAATTTCATATTATTACTGCCAGCCTATTTTTTTTACAAAAATCTCATTTGGAGATCATTTCAAATGTATAAAATGATAAAAATCAAAACATAACAAAGAACCCCCATCTTTACTCAGATTCATTATTGTTGACACTTTGCCCCATTTGTTTGTTTTCAATCTACATATGTATAAAGATTCTGTGCATGTAACCTTGCAACGCAAGTGTTTTAAATAAGTCTTTTATCCCTAAATACTTCAAAGTGTATTTTCTAAGAATAAGGACACTGCAGTTATCAACTTCATAAATTTATATTAATATATACCTAATATACCAGCTACCATTCATATTCTGAATTGTTAGATGGCCTAATAATATCCTTTATCAGATCCAGTTGAGGAGCCAGAATAGCACTTACTTAGAACATTTCTTTGGAGAAGGCCATGGCACCCCACTCCAGTACTCCTGCCTGGAAAATTCCATGGACGGAGGAGCCTGGAAGGCTGCAGTCCATGGGGTCGCTCAGAGTCGGACATGACTGAGCGACTTCACTTTCACTTTTCACTCTCATGCACTGGAGAAGGAAATGGCAACCCACTCCAGTGTTCTTGCCTGGAGAATCCCAGGGACGGGGGAGCCTGGTGGGCTGCCGTCTAGGGGGTCGCACAGAGTCAGACACAACTGAAGCGACTTAGCAGCAGAACATTTCTTTAGCCTCCTTCATCTAGATTGCAGCTATACATTCTTGACCAGGGTACTACCTAGGGGATGTGTGTATCACAGGTCTGAAGGTATACAATGTACTCATTTCATCATTCAATGTGTTGCCTGATATCTCTACTCTCTAATTACTATTTTTTCTCTCTGGCAACTAAAAGTAGTTAAACAATGCTAATAATATTCTGTTGCTTACATACTTCTGAATATGCATAATACACAAACTTAAGAACTACATACAGTATTTCTTTCTCTAGTTAATGTTGAAACTAAGCTAAGGGAAAAAAATCACATCACTAAAGATTTCTTCAACTACACACTAATCTATTAATTTTGTATTGATTAATATATCCTACAAAAACACCCATCTGTTATTCAGCCTCCACCTCCCCACCCTTGTTGTTATTCAGCTGCCCAGTCATGTCTGACTCTTTGTGACCCTACGGACTGCAGAAAGCCAGGCTGCTCTGTCCCTCACCATCTCCCGAAGTTTGCCCAATTTCATGTCCATTGCACTGGTGAAGCCATCCAGCAATCTCATCCTCTGATACCCCCTTTTCCTTTTGCCCTCAATCTTTCCCAGCATCAGGGACTTTTCCAATGAGTCAGCTATTCGCATCAGATAACCAAAATATGGAGCTTCAGCTTTACCATCAGTCCCCCCAACGAATATTCAGGATTAATTTCCCTTAAGGTTGACTGATTTGATCTCGTTACTGTCCAAGGGACTTTCAGGAGTCCTCGAGCACCAGTTTGAAGGCATCAACTCCTTGGCATTCTGCCTTCTTTACGGTCCAGCTCTCACAACCGTATGTGACCACTGGGAAGACCATAGTCTTGACCAAATGAACCGTTCTTGGCAAAGTGATGTCTCTGCTTTTCAACACACTGTCTAGCTTTGTCATAGCTTTCCTGCCAAGCAGCAATCATCTTCTCATTTCACAGCTGCAGTCACCATCCGCAGTGATCTTACAGCCCAAGAAAAGGAAATCTGTCACTACTTTACCTTCCCCCCTCTATTTGCCATGAAGTAATGGAGCTGGATGCCACGATCTTAGTTTTTTTAATATTTAATTTTAAGCCAGCTTTTTCACTCCCCTCCTTCACCCTCAAGAGGCTCTTTAGTTCCTCTTCACTTTCTGCCATTTCCCCACCCTTACACCATCCCAATAAAAACCAACAGAGTATGTAATAGAGAAACTTGACTTAGTAGCAATTCATAAGAGAAATATCTAGAGATCTGAGCTTAATAAGCCAACTACGTGAAAAGATTACTAAAAGCTAATGACACTCATAATTCTAAAACTCCATTATTACAAGTACAATGCTCAGGGAGCAGGAACTACATATTTCCACTGTACTTCAAATTGATGAGACCACATCTTGCAGTGTTCTCAATTCTGGAATCACGTTTATTGGGGGAAATATCCAGAGGGATAGGACAAGACTAATGGAAGGTCTGAGATTAGCCTAGAGAAACATGCTAGCCAATTCTGAACAGGTAAATGACTGTCATTATGCAAAAAGGTAACTACACTGACTGTCTGAAAGCTTCATGGAGACAGACTTTAACTCATGGACTGTCTAATAATGCCACAATGCGTCCTTAGAAACATCAAGCCAAGGTTACGGAAGATAGTCGCGCGTGCTGAATTGCTCACTGAATTACTCCGGCGCTGCACCTGAACAGAGCCGGAATGTGAGAGGCAGGAACGCCAGGTGGTTCTTCTGCTCTCTCTGCTGCTCCTTTCACCTGCCCCTTCTCCTCCTCTCTGCAGTCACATAAGGCTGTCAAGGCTTACGTAAGAAGCAAGGCACACACGCACTTCACATACTCCAGATAAACTGGCATCTGCTTTTCTAAACTGAAGTGCACCTCACTTTTGAACCTGGAATAAGACCTTGCCCTCAGTCCATGTTGAGTTCCCCATGAAACTCCTCTCCATTCTTCAGCAATATTAATTCCTTGCCTCCCATGCCCTCGGGAGCTACAAATGGCAATAGTTAACTTGAAATTTGCCATCTACCTGAAAAGTAAAGAGAAGCTGACTATCACCTTCCCCCCTCTTTTTTCCTTGCTAACAATTGAAGGGTCAATTATATCACATATATACTATGAGTGAATGGCCTGGGTAACTAAGACAAAAATCTATAAAATAGGTGAAGTGCTTAGAAACTGCTACAGGGCCCCTAAATGGCACCCTGGCCTCCAATGTAATATATTACCCTGTAATTTTAGCCATTATGATCCTTTAAAAACAAACTCGATCATGTCATTGCCCTACTTTAGTAAACAACAATAGTAACAACAACTAACATTTACAGAGCATTTACTATGTACCAGGCACTATATTAAGCACTTTGCATGTGTTAAGTTACCCAATATCCACAACAGTATGAAGCAGGCCCCACATTACAGCTGAAAAAACTGTCACAATATATTAAATAATTTTCCCAAGTCTGTACAGTAAATGACAACACTGGGATTGGAAACCTAGGAACTGTGGCTCAAGTCTACCTCTTATATCACTGGGCTTTATTTCCTCTCCTACTCTTCAATTCCTTCCCAAAATCATTTAAAATAAAATTCCTTATCATGCTCTAAAAAATCTGCATAATGTCTTCATCACACTTCTTTCCTTAGTCTGTACCACCCTTCTCATCAGGCAAGCATCCTCATCTTCACCCTCATTTTAAATCTCTACCTTCTCTCTCTCACTAAAGGAGCCCTTTCCTTCCAGCGTTAGGGTTCTTTGCATACAAATGACAATTTCCAGTTCAGGTTAACTTAGGTCAGGGTACTTCCAAACAATTAGGCAGGAAAACCCAATCACGTCAATGAGCACTGCCAAAGGAGGTCAATTATCACCTGGACATATTCATACCAACCAGGTTCCTTGGTTCTTAATTTTGATCCTTACTGGATTCACAATTCAAAATCATGGAACAGGGAATCTAACTGATCCAGCTGGGGTCATATGCCTGACCATTTATATTTTACTAAAGGACCCTGAATAGGAATGTCTAAACTAAGACTGCACAGAGTAGGGGAGATACAGTTTCCCAAAAGGGAGTCAGGACATTATTCAGCAGGAAAAAAGTATATGTGCTGAACAACCCCCACCACTATTCCTCCCAAGTCAAATGTCCACCAGTTGCCTGATGGCCTCTGCAAGTGTTATACCTTTGCTTTGACTTGGCCCCTTTTCCTCCTTCAGGTCTTATTCAAACACCACTTTTTAAAAGAATCTTCCTTAATCATCCTCTCCAAAGTACCTCTTCTCCTGGCCACCACCTATCCCTCCCACCAACTATTGGCATATCATATTGCTTAATTCCTTTTTGATGCTTTTTAAAAGAATTTTCTCATTTGTTTGCTTATTATCAATTCTCCCCATTAGATTATAGGGTCCATAGAGGTTGGGACTACATGTATTTGATCAAACACCAAAGATGAACAAGCAACAGTAGCATGATCTTTTAAAAAATGCAAATGAGATAATATTACTCTTTAGCTTAATATCCTTCAATGTTTCCCAGTAACCTTAGTCTAGAACAAAAATATCTGATGTTTACATTTGCCTCAATTAACTCCCAACTTTTGATAATTCCTAGAACATGCCAAGCTCTTTCCCAATTCAGGATCCATGCCTAGAATATTCTTCAACAGGCTCTTCACAAAACCTGATTCTTAGCCATCACATCTCAGCTAAAATAACACTTCCTAAAAGGAGCATTTCCATCACACTACCTAAGATAGATTTTCCCTTCTAAATTATTCTTTATCACAGGACCCCTGTGATTTCTTTCTTTCATATTTCCTAGTCTGTAATGATTTCATATACAAATCAGTTCAGATCAGTTCAGTTGCTCAGTCATGTCCAACTCTTTGTGACCCCATGGACTGCAGCAACTCCCCGAGTTTACTCAAACTCTTGTCCATCGAGCTGGTGATGCCATCCAACCATCTCATCCTCTGTCGTTCCCTTCTCCTCCCACCTTCAGTCTTTGCCAGCATCAGTGTCTTTTCCAGCATCAGTGTCTTTTCCAATGAGCCGGTTCTTCACATTAGTGGCCAAAGTATTGCATTTTCAGCTTCAGCATCAGTCCTTCCAATGAATATTCAGGCCTGATTTCCTTTAGGGTTGCCTGGTTTGAGCTCCCCAAGGGACTCTCAAGAGTCTTCTCCAACACCACAGTTCAAGAGCATCAATTCTTCGGTGTTCAGCTTTCTTCACAGTCCAACTTTCACATCCATACATGACCACTGGAAAAACCATAGCTTTGACTAGACAAACCTTTGTTAGCAAAGTAATGTCTCTGCTTTTTAATATGCTGTCCAGGTTGGTCATAGCTTTTCTTCCATGGAACAAGCGTCTTTTAATTTTATGGCTGCGGTCACCATCTGCAGTGATTCTGGAGTCCAAAAACATAGTCTCTCACTGTTTACAGTACAGTGTACAAGCTACCTTTTACAATGTCCACGCTTACCTTTTACAATGTACAAGCTTACCTTTAAAAAAAACTGAAATATAATTGACCTGCAATATTATACTAGGTTCAGAACAGGTTTACTTCTTTATCACCCATCTCCCCAACTATTTATTCTTGCTCCCTGAGGGCAGAGTGTATCTGTATCATCACTCCAAACCCTAATACGGTACCCGGAACCAAGTTTGTGCTCAAGTGTCTTTAGAGGAAGAAGGAGAGAAGGGAAAAAATGGTGTTTTCTAAGAGAAATTTTCTTTAGAAGAAAACTGAACTAGTACATCCAAAGTAAGATATTTCTATAGTTACAATCCTCTAGCCTTCCTTCCAAAACAAAACAGAACAGAAAATAAGTATGTTAATTTTGTCACAATTTACTTTGCTAGCTAATGAAAAAGAAAAAAGAGCTTTGAAGGCTCTGAAGAGAAATTTGAAGGGCTGAAGGACATTTAGAAATAGTTTTAAGGCTAACATCAAGCCTAGGCATACATTTACTTCCTTAGGGATAAATGGAAACTATCAGAACACTGAACATAACTCAGGATCAAAGAGCAAATGGCACTGAAATCCTCCTCTCAATTAGGTTTTCAATCATTTACTACATTATCTATTTACACACTCAGTATGTGCCAAACGAGGGTTTAATTCTCAGTCTTGTCTTTTATTTTACCACCATATGCTGCAGAACATCCAAGATGGTTTCATCAAACAGAAGTCCTACTTACCAAGTGCTCTGGCTACTGCCAGAAAGGGAATCTGGTCAATGACTGTGCTCCTCCTCACAGGTCCATTGTGAGTGAGCCGAGGCCGTTTCCAAACCACACGGTTCACCCCAGACTTGTTCATCACGCTGAAAGACAAGAGTTCACAGAAATACACTAAGTGATCATAATATATCAACTCATAGTAGTTCCACAATCAGATTGTATTATCACAAAATAATGACTCATCTGCTTTAGACACATGCATAAATCAAAGTTCCTGTTCATAAGGCAAAGACAAAATAGGGTAAATTAAGATCAGAATTTGGAGATTATTTAGGGAGCACAGAGGAACAGAAATGAGTAGATAGCATGTATAGAAAAGCAAGATAATTTGATAACTGAGAAAACTGAGAGGAGGAAGAAGTGGTTATAAAGGAAGAGGAAATACATAAAAGAAGTCGAAAAGGTTGTATAGTTTTTGAAGGATTTAAGGGTATTGAAAACAGAACTTCCACTTTAGTATTTTTGATCTGAGGAATTAATAAGAAATGCCTCACTAGAAATACCTATGTATTTAGATATTTCTGTATTTAGAAATGTGAGACTAGACCTTGGAAACAGATCAGCTGTAGAGAGATAGATCTGGGAGTTAGAGAACAAGAAAACCCTCCTAGAAATTTGGTGTAGGAGCAAGAGAAATCTGTAATTAATACACAGAGTAGTTAGTACACTCCAGGGTGCCTAACATATTGAAATATGGTCAAATATACTTTTTTGCTGAAAAAAAGTAAAAACACAGTAGAGACGGTCTCTCAACCTATGCCCGAATGACTGAAATGGGAAACTGGCCCTTAAATCAATTTAACCATAATCTGCCTGGAATTAAAAAAATAAATAAATAAAAGAAAAATGTTTCCTTGGAAGGTTTAAAAAAGTTGAGGCGAAGAGTGGAAAGAGCATTTCCAAGAAACCAATATTAGCCTGCCTGATATCAGGGTTACCTGCCAGAGAGACACACGTACAGGACTGGATTCCTGACTCTCGACGATAGGTGACATTCAAGTTATCAAATGCAGTCTTCACACTTGGGTCCCAGGTGTGCACTGAAACCCTCTGATTACAGCCTGAAATTTCATTTCATCTACGGCAGGTCAGCTGACAATCATCTGTGGTCCTCTTGTCAGTTTCTCTTCTCCTTATTAATGAGTACTATGACATCCCAATAGACACATGAGTCTCGATAGTTTACTGTGTTGACTGTGAGTAGCATGCCTCTGTCCCCCTAAACTTAATGAACTCAGAAACTAAACTGGGTTCCAGACACACACAGCAGAAAACGGGACAGACAATGGTGACCATCTCCACAGGACTGTCGCTGAGAAATGCTGCAGACATTAGCAGCAGCCAGCCAGTTCACCTCCATCTATGGCTTCTCTACTTCTGCTCTAACTTCAAAGGAATGAAGATACTAGAGAAGAGATAACAAATGGAATAAAAGTTCTAACAGAAACAAAGGCATAAATATAGATAAATGAGAAAAAAATCTCCCTGAGTCCAGAAAAACATGAATATAGCAGAAGAACAACAACCACAACCATCCTTCTAAAGTAGAAAACAAGCCTCACGAGACAAGGGCAGGCTAGGCGCCTTAAGCCTCGCTGTCTCACCAGACTTGCGGCAGTGATGGAAACGTTCCCTCCGCACATTCTAACATGTAGAAAAGCCACCAGCCATGCCCAGCTACTGAGCTCTGTCAATGTGGCTAGGGCAAATGAGGAACTGAATTTTTAACTTAACTTTAATTAATTTATATTTAAGGTCAAACAGCCACATGGGGTTACAATAACCAGACAGAACAGGAGGGGAATGAAACAAGTAGAGAACATGGTAGAAATTTTGGTCGATGTTAACACAGAAGAGAAATATCAAGAGAGTTGCTCATTTACTCTCCTTTTTGAGACTTAATTTGTAGTACTGAAAGAAACACTGTTCCAGGTATTAGTAAGCATTAGCAAAGGCGGTTATCTTTTTCTTTTTCTTTTGAGGTTGGAATTGCTTTTATTGGGGCAGGCCCGCTGTGGTCAGGTGAGTGCTCCAAGTGAGTGCCCCAGGTGAGTGTTCCGCCCTCAGAGGCAGCAAAGCCAGGAGCCTCCACAAGCCACCTCCCCCAGGCGAGGGGAACAGGCTACACTCAGTCCAAGGGCGGAGGTGGTGGTGGGGGAGCCGCCAGGGCCCCGGGCGACAGAGCAGGAGCGGGCAGCACCGGCTAGACTGCCCTGGCAGCATCCCGGGCCAACTCAGGGGCTGAGGCTCCCTGGGAGAGGCAGGCAGTCAGCACCGGGGAAGGAGTGCCCAGCAGGCCTCGGGGGGCAGAAGCCTACGGGGGCCCCACCGTACCTGGCTGGCATGGCTGAGCACTGGGCAGTGGCAAGCCTTTCACCAGGAGGGTCTGTCTCCCACCCCAGGTCTGCGTCGTTGGGGCCTGGGGTACGAACGGGGACACAGCGGGCACTCACTAGGGAGCTGAGGCTGAAGGGCTGAAGCCAGAGGCCTGGGGTCTGGGGGCCTGGCCTGGGCCGGCTGGGTCTGCTTGGGGACCTCACCCTCCTGTGGGGAAGAGGCTTCCTGAGCAGCCCAGGAGACTAGGGACTCGCTGCCGCCCCCCACAAAGCAAGCGGGTTGGTCCTAGAGACACAGAAGCGCTGATCCCTATGGCCCTGCTGCTAGGGGCTCCGTCCCCTGCCCAGGCAGGTGGGGCTGGGGCTGGGAGAACCTCGCCCAGACGGTAGCCCCTGGGGAGATGGAGGGCTGAGTTGGCCAGCTGTTACTTTTTATTTTATGCTTTCTTCAAAGCTGACCCTCAAAAAGCAAACAGTAAAGACTACATCTACCATTCACGGACCTCCCCTGGCAGTCCAGTGGTTCAGACTCTGCTCTTCCAATGCAGGGAGCCTGGGTTCTATCCCTGGTCGGGATCTAAGATCCCCCAGGCTGTGTGGCGTAACCAAAAAAAAAGAGAGAGACAGTATTTGTTGCTGTCCAAATCTTTGCTAATATCCAACCAAAATACCATTCACAAGAAACTATGAAACACAAGAGTTACCAGGAAAGAGACACCAGCATTCTGCCTTCCTAACAGCTTATACCCTGTAGCTCTTTCCTAAACCTGCTCCCTAAAAAGTAAGGCTTGCGTGTGTGCCATGCTCAGTCGCTTCAGTCGTGTCCAACTCTGCAACCCTATGGACTGCAGCCCTCCAGGCTCCTCTGTCCATGGGATTCTCCAGGCAAGAATACTGAAGTAGGTTGCCATGCCCTCCTCCAGGGGATCTTCCAGACCCAGGGATCAAACCTGGGGCTCCTGTACTGTAGGCACGTTCTTTACCAGGGAAGCCCCAAAGTAAGGCGTAACATTAAGTAATTACAGTAGCTACCCACACTGCTTTCAATATTACACGTAACACTCCTGGGAGCTCTCTTGACACGTAATATTCAAAGTTATTATGGTCTCTGAGCATGAACACCGACAGAGGAACAAATGACAAAATAAGAGCACTGGCTGTAAGTTTTACATCCAGTATCAAAAACCCAAAGCAATGTTGTAGAAGATGCTGTTTCTCTTGCACTTCCTGCCATTGTCCTGTGTGATTAGAAGGCATACAAAAGCATCAGCCTGATATGCAGGGGCTGAGTGTGAAGCAACAGAAGGCTGGGAAAACAGAGCACTGGCCAGTTGCCTAGGGTGAGGACAGAAGGAAAGGAGGAAATAACTCATAACAAAACAGCTCAATTTGTGCAAAAAGACACTTGCTCTCAAATGGCAAAGACTTTGTCCAGCTGTCCAGATGGTATTTTAAGTAACAGCACAAAAACCATAAACTCAAAAAATAAAATTAAATACAAACACATAATTTAAAAATTCATAGAGAAAAATAAAGAATAGTAAAGAAAAAGATTTTTTACAAGACTAATGGGAAGAATCAGGCCTACCAATATTAAAATTTATAATAAAGTCTCGATTTAAAAAAAGTATGGTACTGGTATTTAAGGACACCCAGAAAAGGCCCAAATTCGGGCGAGCCACAAAGTTCGTTCAGGTTCTGCCATATCACCATATGGGAAAACCTGAAGGAACTATTTTTTTTGGCCAGCCCAATAAATATGATTGCAAAGCTCACTTTACATAACTACCAGTAGTGGTCTCAGATGCACACTGACCTTCACACTTACAGGACCTAATAAACTATAGCATGAAACCAGGTTCACTTGACTTTGCAGGATGCAGGACAGGAAACAGTCTGCCAGAACTGCAGCTCCAGCAGTGCCGCCTTCAGCAGTGACCCTTACAGAAATCCAGGAGCCAATTTCCAGCCACAAGTGAGCTTCGTAGGCCACAGGAATCTGTGTCTCAAGAGCCCCTGACTTCCCGGTTCCCACACAAGTCCAGCTGCATGTACACAGGGTAGCCAAGGTCCCTGCTTTCCAAGGGAAATCTGTGGTCCACAGAAATCTTTCCCATCCACCTGCAGTTCCATTCGAGGATCCTTCTACAACGAGCAATGTTGCCTTGTAACAGAGTTACATTCCACATTTATCTTAACCAGGGAAAGAGTGCTGCTGCTGCTGCTGCTGCTGCTGCTAAGTCACCTCAGTCGTGTCCAACTCTGTGCGACCCCATAGATGGCAGCCCACCAGGCTCCGCCGTCCCTGGGATTCTCCAGGCAAGAACACTGGAGGAGGTTGCCATTTCCCTCTCCAGTGCATGAAAGTGAAAAGTCAAAGAGTGATAGAAGAGGATAAACTCCAGGTTATCTTCCTACTATAGAAGGGTTTTATGCCTGGTAAGCCTTCTAATCAGCAAGGAATGGCTGTGGAATTGTTCACGTGGCTACTGATGGCCAGTTAGAAAAAAATATTAACTTGAATCCCTACTACATAACTTTAAAATTCCAGAGCTATAAGATTAAAATGTAAATGACAAAACCATACAAATGCTAGAAAAGTGGCTCCTGAAATATGGGTCAGGGACCCGCCTAGAAGTCCCCCAGACAATTTCAGGGGATTTGCAAGGTCAGAATTATTTTCCTAATAATACGAAAACCATGTGCACACAGTGGAGTTTTTAAACAGCTACAGAACTTGATATATTATATGATAAAAGATGTCAATATTTGGATGATCTGCATAACCCAGCTAACCAATATTTTACAAGTGACCAATACTTAGGTTTCAAAATCATGCACAGGGGCTATATACTTTATGATTCCAACTATGTGGCACTCTGGAAAAGGTAAAACTAAGGAGATAATAAAAAGACCAGTGGCTGCCAGGAATAGAAAGGGAGGAAGGGGAAAGGAGGGAGAGCACAGAGGATTCCCAGGACAGTGAAACTGTTCTGTATGAAACTATGAAGGCAGACACCTGTCATGACACATCTGTCAAACCCTGGAATGCACACCACCAAAAGCAGCTCCAATGTCACCTGTTGGCTTTGAGTGATAATGATGTGTTAATGTATGGTCATCAATCGTAACAAATGAACCACTCTGGGAAAGAGAGCTGATAGTGGAAGAGACTATTCACGCAGAGGAGGCAGGGGCTCCTGTACTTTCTGCTCAATTTTGCTATGCATCTAAAACTGCTCAAAAAATAAAAAAGTCTATTTAAAAGATCATGCATGGATAAAGGTATTATTTAACCAATGGCTCTTAACTGATACACCAATGGCTCTCAATGAAAGAATATGAAAAAGTTACTGATAAGATTTCAGACACCACATTATCAATCTTTAAGAAATTCCCTCTTCATGAATTTTAAACAGTATCAAAGAAAAATACCCCCAAAATATGAAAAAGCTTTGAAAAGTCTTTCTTTTCCACCTATATATACATGTAAAATATGAATTTACTTTAGATACTGCAACCAAAATACCTTATCACAACAGTTTGAATGCAGAAGCAAATATAAGAATCTAGCTGTCACCTACTAAGCCAGACAAGAAAGAGACTTACAAAATTGTAAAACAGTGCCAATCCTCTCAAATGTTTATTTTGGGGAAACAGCTATTTTTTCATAAAAAAAAGTTCTTTATGTTAACACATAATGAGCTTAATATTGTTATTCAAATTCAATAAATTAACAAATATTTGAAAACATCTTCATTTTAATTCCTAATATGGTTAAGTCAATACATCTGACCCATATAAACAAAAAATTCTTTGAGGGCCTCAATTTTTAAGAATGTAAAGTATTCTTAAGACCAAAGTATTCATAACTATTGTATGAGAAGAAAATATAGAAGACTTTATAACAACCTCAAAGTGAAGGAATTATGTATATGGCACAAAAACCAAAAGTCATAATGGTAGACACTGATAAATTTAACTACATTAAAATAAATTTCCACATGGAAAAAAAATTCCAGGAGCAGAATCAAAAGACAAACTGTGAAAGCAACATCTGAAATTCATCACATACATAAGTCTAATTTCTCTAATGTATATGTGGCTCCTAAACATTAATACAAAAAGAAGGCTGACTACTCTCCCCCATAAATAAAGATGATACACGAAAACACACAGAAAAGGAAGTCTATATGGCTTTTCAACAAATAAAAAAAGAAATTCAACTTTCCTCAAGATAAATTCAAATGAAAGCATCACCAAGATGACTTTTTTTTTTAACCTACAACTGGTGATGATCAAAAAGTTCTATAATTATGTTGTCAGGGTCATTCACATATATTGCTGATAGAAGTATAAACTGGTACAATCTCCATGGAGACAAATAGTTACCAGTGTAATTTATATCCTGCTTACTTGTGACCAACAAGCATTCTCCTATATTATTAAAAATTCCTGGCAGGGGAGAGGGGGAATTGGTCAAAGGTACACATTTCCAGTTATAAGATAAATAAGTACTACGGATGAAATGCACCACACGATGACTGTAGTGAACACTGCTATACGATACACAGGGAAGTTGTTATGACAATAAATCCTCAGGGTTCTCATCACAAGAACTTTTTTCCCCTTTATTTTTTCTTCATAAAAATTGTATCTATATGAGAAGATAAAGATTAGTTGAACCTATTGTGGTAATATTTCACAATATAATTAAACCAAACCATCATGTAGTTCGTCTTAAATCTACATAATGGCATGTCAATTATCCCTCAGTGAAACAGGCAAAAAAATGGTATATTTTTAAAAATCCCTCATATGTGTTGGAGGTCATTATACTAGCCTACCTCTACTTTTTTGTCTGATTGTTCTGGCCATGCCATGCAATTTGCAAGATCTTAGTTCCCTGAGGAGGGACTGAACCTAGGCCCTCAGCAGTGAAACTGCAGAGTCTTAACTACTGAACCACCAGGGAATTCCCTGACCTTTACTTTAACGCTTGAAATTTTTCATAATACCATAATTTTTTAAAATTTTGTTCACAGCATATCCACTGTTACGAATATAATTAAATGTAATTCACCGTTTCCCAGATGTTGGGCCTTCAAGTTATTTTCAGCTAAATTAACAGTCAATAAACACTGCTGCAATCAATAACTCTATTTAGACATTTTGGTCCACATTTCATTTTTCTTCTTTAGAGGAGATTCCTGAAATTACTCAGCCTATATAAATTTAAAGTCAGTGGTATGTTTTATTTTATATAGGTCATACCAATATATAATCCTAGCAACAGGATACCCATT
>SJYQ01104662.1:0-16409 GCA_006410935.1 Redunca redunca | reverse complement strand
TACCCATTACAATTAAAGTATTGCTAACTCAATAACAAAAAATAGAACTTCACTTCAATGTTAAATATTTTTTCAAATGTTTCTACTACTGTTTTTAATTTTTCTTGTCATTCAAACTTCTTTATGCCATCTGAAGGTGGCAGAGTTTTATTGCTTCTCTTACTGATCTTTTGAACTCTTGATAATTTAAGAATGTTAATTCTTTCCTTCAGCTTATTATTTCTCTGAAAAAAAATTTTTTATTTAATAAAAACAAGAAAGGAGAAAAAAATAACAATATTATGGTAAGACTTGAGTTAAATGATTATTTAGAAATCACTGGATTCTGTTAACTTCCCTCAGATCCTTGATTTTTTAAAAATTAGTATTGGAATGATTTTTAAATTTTCTTACATTATTCCTTCCTCTGCTTTTAGAATAACCTTGCATTTTAGTTTGTATCATAAAAATACTATGCTTAAGTCAAATTCACTTCACAGTTTACAAACTGTCTCAAAACACACTGAGAACATAACACAGAGGTTTGCCATATACATGACTTACAAATCAAAGGGGAAAACTGAAGGCTAATTCTAACAAAATTCTATTCCCCAAAATAGATTCAAATTGTTCTATTCTGAAACTCTGAGGGCTGCTTTGTCCAGATTCTGAAGGGCATGCTGATTAGTGTTTATACAAAAGGCTTTAAATAAATCCCTGTTTGTTTTGTTACTTGAGTGCCATTAAGATATTATTTCCTTTTGGAGCCATTTATCAGAAATAAATCAGTCAATTCAAAATAATAAAATAAATATGAATACACATGGATACTTTACCAAGCAAGCTAAAAATCTGTAACTTCATTAAAAGGGAGAAGTAGGTCAATATGGTAAGTAAAGCTGCTGCTGCTACTAAGTCATTTCAGTCGTGTCCGACTCCGTGCAACCCCCTAGACGGCAGCCCACCAGGCTCCCCCGTCCCCGGGATTCTCCAGGCAAGAACACTGGAGTGGGTTGCCATTTCCTTCTCCAATGCATGAACGTGAAAAGTGAAACTGAAGTCGCTCAGTCATGTCCGACCCTCAGCAACCCCATGGACTGCAGCCCACCAGGTAAGTAAAGCAGAAAAGGATGAAATAAAACCAAGAGAGGAAAGACAGAGCAGGACAATCATTACCTCCCACCAAGTCCTTCGATTCGCTCTCTTTCCTTGGGAAGTTCCGGCTTATGGTCCTGTGTCACCTCCACAGCTCGGATAAAATCATCCTTGGGGTCATCCTGAATTCCAAGAACCACCCCTGAGTCGCCCACGTGAGCAACATACATCTTCAAGCCTCGGATGATGACCACACTGGCAGTTGTCCCTGACGTGCTGGGAAGACCTGTCATAGTCTTTGGCCATTCTGCTGTAATAGAAAAGAAAAAATGTTACTTTCAGGTGTATACATAACTACTGTGGCAGAATAAGAACTGCAACTTATATTGAGTTAGCATGTTAAAATCGAATTAGCACACAAAAATATTTAAGAAACATATTTTGAAAGCTATTAAAGAAGGACTTGTATTAATCCCTTCATTCTTACATTAATAAATTAATTGTATAGATAATGCAATTATATTGTGACCATCAAGGCAATCTTAGGAGAAAAATATTACATCATAGGTTTAGTAATTCCACATAAGTCTTAGTCTTAACTATATTTAGTAGCAAGGATATGTTAAAAGTTTGATACCATACTGGCAGCAGTTTGTCATCTGTTTACAGTAATTTTTCTCCAAAAAGATTTTCAGAAAAAGCTACTTGATTTGTTTTTAAAATAACTCTGCTCAATATTCATAACCTAATAAATAACATTTACCAAGCACCTACTGGATGCTTGGTCTTACCACTTGCTAAGACCTTTACCTGTATTATCTCATAACACTAACAATAAGCTAAGATCAGTTCCATTATTTTCATTTTGCAGATGAAGAAACCAAAACTTTGGTTAAGAAAGTTGCTCAAAATAACTCAAATATTTTAAGCAGCAAAGATCCCATGTATCTAATTCCAAAACCTATACTGATTATATTCACTATCATTTATAACTTCTGAAATATTCTATGAAATGAAGCGTAATCATTCAGTCGTGCCCAACTCTTTGCAACCCCATGTACTGCAGCCCACCAGACTCATCTGTCCATGGGATTTTCCAAGCAAGGATACTGTAGTGGGTTGCCATTTCCTTCTCCAGGGGATCATCCCAACCCAGGGATTGAACCCAGGTCTCCTGCATTACAGCTAGATTTTTTACTGACTGAGCTACAAGAATGAAATATTCTATAACAGTAAACATTACAGTTCAAGACAGCAAACAAAGTCTGAACACTGATGTCTTCTCCCCACAAAATCCTACTGCAAGGACAGATTACAAATAATAAAAAGTCCTAAAACACAGTCATGAAACACAGAGAAGGGTCATAAGTAAATCTGAAGAATTCCTGAAATTTTAAACAAATGCAACTGTATTGAGGGGAAAAAAATCAGAACGCAAAATTTGTAATTCAACAGGAGGAAAAAGCAGTCAGTGAAGAAGGCAGTACATCAGTATTCCTTGTTAACAGAGTTCCAGAAAAGTTCAAACTCAGAGGCAGTGACAAAGGCTGAAGTAAGGAATGGATGGTGGAAGCTTGGCAGATTCATTTAAAACCGTGGGAGCTAGGTTAGTGCCTAAACTCCCCACATGGTAAAAGGTGAAATATTTAAGTTCCTAAGATGTCAGTACTAACTACAGTGCGTGAGTGCTAAGTTGCTTCAGCCATGTCCAACTCTTTGTGACCCTATGGACTGTAGCCCGCCATACTCCTCTGCCCAGGGATTCTCCAGGCAAGAATGCTGGAGTAAGCTGATGTGCCCTCCTCCAGGGGATCTTCCCAATCCAGGTATCGAACCTCCATCTCTTATGTCTCCTGCATTGGCAGGTGGATTCTTTACCACTAGCACCACCTGGGAAGCCCCAGTACTAACTATAATACTTCTCTTCTTTTTAATTAATTAATTTATTTTAATTGGAGGATAATTACAATATTGTGATGGTTCTGCCATGCATCAGCATGAATCAACCACAGGTATACATGAGTCCTCCCCATCCTGAACTCCCCTCCCACCTCTCTCCCCACTCTACCCTATCCTCCTAGCTTGTCCCAGAGCACTGACTCTGGGTGCCCTGCTTCATGCATCAAACTTGCACTGGTCATCTATTTTTGCATGTTTCAGAGCTATTCTCTCAAATCATCCCACCCTCGCCTTCTCCCACCGAGTCTAAAAGTCTGTTCTTTACGTCTGTGTCTCCTTTGCTGCCCTGCAGGTAGGACCAGGGGTACCATCTTTCTAAATTCCATATATATGCATTATTATACAGTATTTGCCTTTCTCTGACTTACTTCACTCTGTGAAGTAAGGCTCCAGGTTCATCCACCTCATGAGAACTGACTCAAATGAGTTCCTTTTTATAGCTGAGTGATATTCCATTGTGTATATGTACCACAACTTCCTTATCCATTATCATCTGGCAATGGACATCTAGGTTGCTCCCGTGTCCCAGCTATTGTAAATAGTGCTGCCATAATACTAGGGTCCGTGTGTCTTTTTCAATTCTGCTCTCTTTTAAGGAAAGTGGTGCATCTGCTGATGGGAACAACAGGATCTCAAAGGAGATGTGGGAGAAGAAATAAATTCCGCCCCCGCCAAGTGGATGAGGTGCCACTCAACTTTTATAGCCATGAGCCTTCTCTAATATATCTAGACTGACTAGTTCTTTTCTTTTCCAAAATTATATATGCCAAAAAGCCATCTCTTGAACCCTACAGTGCATCTCCCTGGCCCATCACATGGTACAGATGGAATCCATCCTCCAGAGTGACCTGTCACTCACAACAGAGGGCTTCCTGCAGCACAGGAAACAACTGCTGAGGGAAACCAGAACAGCTACCAATATTGATGAAGCTAGAAATTCATGTGCGTATACCATATACACATGTAAAACCATCTGCAGCAATACCAGACACATGGTAAGTAGTCAATAAACATTGGTTTGCGGGCTTCTCTGGTGGCTCTGTAGTTAAGAATCTGTCTGCTAATGCAGGAACATGGGTTCGATTCCTGGTCCAGGAAGATCCCACAGGCCACAGAGCAACTAAGCTACCGAACCTGTGCTCTGAAGACTGAGAGCCACAGCAACTGAAGCCTGAGAGCCTGTGATCAGCCACAAGAGAAGCCACTGCAAAGAGTAGCCCTCACTCACCACAGCTAGAGAAAAAGTCTGCACTGCTACAAAGACCCAGCAGAGCCAAAAATAAAATAAATAAATAAAATTTTAGAATATTAGTTTTTGTTATTACCATTATGTATTTAAGAAAAAAGCAAACAGCCTGAGAGACACCAAGTGGAGTTGCAAAAANATTACCATTATGTATTTAAGAAAAAAGCAAACAGCCTGAGAGACACCAAGTGGAGTTGCAAAAAAAAAAAAAAAAAAAAAGCCCCAAGGAAAACCGTTGTGGCTAGATTACTGGCATTGATAAAGTTCAGTAAGATCAATGGATATAAATACTTATATAAAATATCAATTCTATTTTTGTAAAATAGAAAAAATTACAAAATGTAACTTTAAAAAGAAGATCCCATCCACAGTAACAGCAAAAGGTGTGAAATATCTGGGAACAATGCTAACAAATCTCTAATAAGACATTTATGGAAAAGTAGTAAACCAGTGAACAAATAAAACAGCACAGATCCATGCATATTTAGACACCTGATATATGAACAGTGGAGAAAAGACAGACACGCAATAAATGGAACTGGGACAAAATTTAAAAAATAGTAACTCTGAGTTTCTGATGCCAAACACAAAAAATCAATTCCAGGTACATTAAAGACCTAACATGAGGGACTTCTCTGGTGGCCCAGTGGATAGGAATCCGCCTGCCAATGCTGAGGACACAAGTTCGATTCCTGCTCCTGGAACTGAGTAGGGCAATTAATCCCATGCACCGCAACTCCTGAGCCTGCAGGCCCGAGAGCCCAAGCTCCGCAACAAGAGAAGCCACCGAAGTGAGAGCCTGCACACTGCCACTAGAGGGCAGCCCTGCTCGCTGCAAGTGGAGAAAGCCTGCGTGCGGCAATGAAGGCCCAGCAAAGCCAAAATAAATTAATTTTTAAAAAAGACCTAATGTGAAAAGCAAAGTTAAAACACTCAGAAAATGCAAAAAAAGGTACTTTCGTGATCTCAAGGTAAAGAAGGATTTCCTAAAGACAAAAAATGGATTAGCCATGTAAAATAAAATGATTGTGAAGTTGTACTACCATCAAGACTTTCATTCAAAGATACTAGAGTGAAGAGACAACTCACAGAATGGAAAAGGATATATTTGTAACATATATGGGTCAAAGGAATAGTATCCAGAATACATAAAACGCTCCACAAATCAAATCAGTAAGACTACTCAACAGAAAAACAGATAAAGAGCCTAAACAGGCTTTGACAAACAAGGACATGCAGACAGCCAAGAAGCACGCGGAGATGTTTGGCTTCTTTAGTCATCAGGGAAACACAAATTAAAAGCCACGGTGAGACACCACACATAATTATCAGACTGCATGAAGTTTGACAATAGTAAATTAAGAATGTGGAATAACATGTTCTGTCATCAACTACTGGTAGAAGTATGAACTGGTACAACTACTTTAGAAAACATCTAAGCACTATATGGTAAAGGTGAGGACAGGCATACTCTGACTGTTCATTACCTTTGGTATACACTATAAATCGAAGCACATGTGCACACAATACCTATGAATGCTCACAGCAGCACTGTTCATCTGGGCTTAAAATGAGCAACAACTCAAATGTCCTTCAAAATAACAATAGATTATACTACACACCATGGGTAAGAATCTCACAAGAAGGATGAGATAAAAGAATACATACAGCATGATTTTCTTCAGGAAAAAACAAAAAACTATCATGTTTACAGGCAATAGGCAAACTATTAAGAAAAATAAGTAAATCACTACAGAACTATAATCACATAAGTCAAGACCCTGGTTGCCCCTTGGGGGAAGCGAGGAATATGAGATCAGAAGGGCCTACTGGAGTGCAGGCAATGTTCTCTTTCTTAACTGGATGGTGTTCATTTTATGATTATTTATTATACTGTACATTTATGTTTTATGGCCTTTTATGTATGCATGCTATATTTCACAAGATTTTTTAAGTTAAAAGAAAAAAAAGCAGCAGGAAAAAGGCATCAATTCTGCAAACACAGATCCCAGCAGACAGCTCTATAGACCATGCAGTTTTGCAGTTTGGTTGTAGACATCATTCCTTAGAAGCGCAGCCTAGAGTATGGTATATGTTTCTTTAGACCTTTATGGCTCTAGGTGAAACTTTTCCTTTCCTTTTTTAAAGAAACTGGAAAAGATTGTTTTCTGCAGCTAAATATAATGAGAACGAAGTGAACTCCAGAAAAAAAGAGTTCTTAAGCACATTCAGAAAAACAAAATTTACCTACAGTATACAAGTAATTCAGCTGTTGGCAAAAAGCAGCTAAAATCAGACAAAAAGGGAGGAAAAAAGCTAAAAATAAAAAGGATATTCAAAGAAATGCTAACGTTTAAATCACATTTTTTGTCAAAAGCACTAATATATTATGAAAGATATTCTGCAATGATCTAAAAATACTGAATAATCCATGCTTTCCCTATTCATTTGAAATGTTACCTTTTATCATATGTTACATCTTGCCTCAGATCTATTTCTGGACTCATCCTACTAATCTATTTATGGTGCTTTTTAATAATTGGGAGTTTAAGTATCCTCCAATTATTTTTCTTTCTCAATATTCTCTGAAGTATTTTTCCACATGAACTTCAGAAGCAACCTCCACCCTGTAAAGGTTCTGACTGAAACTGCAATGACTTTATGTATTAAGGAACCTGCCTCTTTATAATGTCTTTCTTAGCCTTTCTTGTTTTCTACTTTACATTTTAATCAAAAAACAAAAATTACTTAAAACAAGGAGCATATAAAAAACAGTATCAGACAGTATATGAATTAAGGATCCATTAAGTATATGATTTAAGCATCCTTTAGAATATGTGCATAAGTCATTAAAACAAAGACTAATAAATTTTATAACACAAAAATGTAAAATTTCTGGATGAAGTAAAGCTATTATAAACATGTATAGAAAGTATATGTTCTTTATAATAAGTTTAAATTTGGGGGTACTTATATCCTTATCATGTATTAATATCTATTAATATATCCTGAGACTCATATGCCAAAGCCTTTGACTACGTGTATCACAATAAACTGTGGAAAATTCTGAAAGAGATGGGAATACGAGACCACCTGACCTGCCTCTTGAGAAACCTATATGCAGGTCAGGAAGCAACAGTTAGAACTGGACATGGAACAGCAGACTGGTTCCAAATAGGAAAAGGAGTACGTCAAGGCTGTATATTGTCACCCTGCTTATTTAACTTCTATGCAGAGTACATCATGAGAAACCCTGGGCTGGAAGAAGCACAGGCTGGAATCAAGATTGCCAGGACAAATATCAGTAACCTCAAATATGCAGATGACACCACCCTATGGCAGAAAATGAAGAGGAACCAGAAAGCCTCTTGATGAAAGTGAAAGAGGAGAGTGGAAAAAGTTGGCTTAAAGCTTAACATTCAGAAAACTAAGATCATGGCATCCAGTCCCATCACTTCATGGCAAATAGATGGGGAAACAGTGGAAACAGTGTCAGACTTTATTTTGGGGGGCTCCAAAATCACTGCAGATGGTGACTGCACCCATGAAATTAAAAGACGCTTACTCTTTGGACGGAAAGTTATGACCAACCTAGACAGCATATTAAAAAGCAGAGACGTTACTTTGCCAACAAAGGTCCATCTAGTCAAGGCTACGGTTTTTCCAATAGTCATGTATGGATGTGAGAGTTGGACTGTGAAGAAAGTTGAGCGCTGAAGAATTGACGCTTTTGAACTGTGGTGTTGGAGAAGACTCTTGAGAGTCCCCTGGACTGCAGGGAGATCCAACCATTCCATCCTAAAGGAGATCACCCCTGGGTGTTCTTTGGAAGGACTGATGCTGATGCTGAAACTCCAATACTTTGGCCACCTGATCCGAAGAGCTGACTCATTGGAAAAGGCCCTGATGCTGGGAAAGATTGAGAGCAGGAGGAGAAGGGGAAGACAGAGGATGAGATGTTAGATGGCATCTTCAACTCAATGGACATGGGTTTGGGTGGACTTCGGAGTTGGTGATGGACAGGGAGGCCTGGCGTGCTGCGGTTCATGGGGTCGCAAAGAGTCGGACACGACTGAGCAACTGAACTGAACTAAGACTCATTTAACGCTCAAGAGGTAGGCACTATTTTTTAAGTTTTGACTGCTAATTTTCCAGTTTGTTGCTGCGCCAGGGCTTTCTCCAGGTGTAGTACATGGGCTCACTGCGATGGCCTCTCTTTTTGTGAAGCACAGGCTCTAAGTGTGAAGGCTTCAGTAGTTGTCACACACGGGCTTAGTTGCTCCTTAACAGGTGGGATTTTCCTGAACCAGTAATCAAACCTGTGTCCCCTGCACTGGCAGGCGGATTCTGTATCCACTGTGCCACCAGGGAAGTCCGAGGTGGGTACCATCTTGACTCTATTTTAAAGATAAGGATACTCAGGCACAAAGAGGTAAGGTCACACAGGCAGTAAATGGAGAAACTGGGATTTAAACCCAAGCAATTCAACAGAGTCCTAATCACTGCACTAAGAATTTTTAGAGCATTCTAATGTCAAAGTAGTACAGAACAGTAGAAGCCTTCAGGAAGCAATCTGAAAAACATGTATCAAGAGTCATCAAAAGATAAAACATATTCTTCAACCAAATAATTGAGCTTTCGGAAATTTTTTTCCTGAGGAAACATCGGAATGGAGGAAAAGGCCACGTTGCTTTTGTTGCTGTTGTTCAGTCACTAAGTCGTGTCCAACTCTTCTGCGACACCATGGTCAATAGCCCACCAGGCTCCTCTGTCCACAGGATTTCCTGGGCAAGAATACTGAAGTGGGTTGCCATTTCCTTCTCCAGGGGATCTTCCCAGACCAGGGATCAAACCCACGTCTCCTGCACTGGCAGGCAGATACTTTACCACTGAGGCACCAGGGAAGCCCTGATGTTGCTTTTACTTTAGTCTTTACTTACAGTATTAAAATACAGTACACACGTGTCTAACACACATCCCCCTTCTAATACTAGCATCCCAATTTTGTTCTGGAGTTCACAGCCTCCATTGCATGCAGTCTTTAGGAATGGAACTGAAAACCTGCTTGCCCCTGGCTTAGCTGTAGGCAAATGACCTGTGTCACTCCTTCATATATTTGCATCTTTAGATAGAAAGGCATAAAGCCAACTTTTGGAGCTGATTCACCCCAGAAACTAAACCTTTTGATGAGTGTCCACTAGTTCCTATCACCTAGAGCCCCAGAGATCCCTGCTTCTGTCCACTGTGAAACCCGGTTTAGCCTTTAGTCTGATTCTGTGAGCTGCCTAACATCCTTCTAATGAACTCCCATGCTCTTTTCCCTCCTTATTGTAGATTGAGTCACTGTGTTATTTTCAAAGAATTGTAATACAAAACCAGTACCACAGAGTAGGCTGCAGGCAACTGCTTCTCAGAAAAATGTCAATTAGTTACGGAACCAATAAGGGGTAGAAGACATTGAGTCTCTTGTTCATATTCCAGGTGGTAACCAGTGGTGAGACGGGGCTGAATTTATCAATAAACAATAAGTGGATAGTCTACAGTGAGCATACTAGCTTAGAATTATGGTAATAAAACTTCTCTGCAAACACAGATCCAACTCCGGCCTAGGGTTCCATGACTGAAATTTGCCATGACTGTTACGGAGCTGAACCGTGTCCTTCCAAAAAAGATATGCTGAAATCCTAACACTCAGAACCTCAGAACATGATCTTACTCAGAAAGAGGGTCTTTACAGAGACAGTCAAGTTAAAATAAGTCATGAGGGCGGGCTCTAATCCAGTAGCACTGGTGTTCTTACAGAAAGGGGAAATACGAACACAGAGACAGGCAAACTCACAGAGAAAAGATGGTCAACACATAAGGGAAAGAGTCATCTGACTAGAGGGATGCTTCTACAAGCCAGGGGATGCCAGGAATTCCTGGTAAACATGAAGCTAGAAGAGGTAAGGGACTTCCTCTCAGAGCTGTCAGAAGACAGAAACAGCATGGCCCAGCCAGAGCCCTGACTTTGCACCTTGGGCCTCCAGACCTGTGAGACAAGAAACTTCTGTTAAGTCAACCAATTTTTGGTACTTTATTATGAAGTTCCAGAAAACAAACAAAGGAAACAATTCAAAGATTTAGGGAAATAGGGACCTTAGATTAAATCTATTATATGAATATACATCCCACTCATCCACCCCAAGAAAAGTCGAGAAGACTCTCTTCAATAATTAGGGGAGTAATTAAGTCAACACCAAAACCTTTTTTTAACTGAAGTATAAATGATTTACAATATTGTGTTAGTTTCAGGTATTCAGCAAAGTGATTCGGCTATACATCTTTTTTTTTTTTCCTTTCTCTCTTTTTGGATACACCATGTGGCATGTGGGGTCTTACTTCCCGGACCAGGAATCAAACCCAGGCCTCTCGCATTGGCAGCTTGGAGTCTCTGACGCTGGACTACCAAAGAAGTTCCTATATATTCTTTTTATTCTTTTCCACTATTGGTTATTACAAGATATTAAATGCATTCACTGTGCTATATAGATATGTTTACTGTTTATCTATTTTATATATGGTACACCAAAATCTTTTAAACGCATTTTACTGACTTTTCTAAGTAAGAAATACTAAGGGAAGAGGCTGCCATGAAAATGGGTCTCCTGATCTCTGTGGGTGGGAAAATCCCGAGATGATGGAGATCAGATGAGAGCAGTTAATTACCCAAAGAAAATCTGGTATGGTTACTTCACTGACACCAGGGGAGAAGAAAAACTGGATCTCCAGAATGGTCTTTCAACAAAAAACAAGAAACAAAACAATCTTCCAAGTTTAAAGAATTGTTAACCATCTTCAAAGTGGTATGTGGCCATTTTCACACACAGCTAAACACGAAGGAAAATACCCACAACACTGAGTACTGAACAACAGCTCTAAGATAAAAATTCTGGAGCTACAGAATACAGTCACTCACAGTCCCCTGATAAATAAGACATAAGGCCCATGGAGGTCAGGTTCTAAAGACTTTCAATCCAGTCTGCCTGAGACCCAATGGAATCCCAAACCTATCTCACAGCTTTTGGTCCCCAAATAACCTCAGCAACTAACAGCTTCCTCTCATGGTTCTTCAGTAATTGGTCAGAAAGTCTGTTACGGTAGAAAAGGCCAAGTGCAAGACTACAAACGGCACTCTCTTCCAAAATAGCAAGTTAAAAGCATTATCACATCTCTCAAAGAACCACAAAGATTTGTGTCACCATTAAAACATGGCAGAGGTGATGATCTGATATAGTCTGACTACTGCAAAAGTCTGACAGCTCTCAAGAGGATTATAATCAAATATAATCAAATGATGATGCCAAATGTTGCTGCAGTTTTGATTTATCCTCTTTACTGAAACAAATAAACACAGCCTTGGTTATCTGGTATGCATCCAATTGCAGGGCTCTGATGAAACAGCTACCTAGATTCCTCTCCCGATCAGACACCTGCTTCTTCAGGTTTACTTCCCTGCCCCCTCAGGAATAATCCAAAGAACTTCTTTCTTGAACCAATAGAAAGTCAACCACCAACAAAATATACCATCACTCCCAAATACTTATAGTATCTAATTCCTATTTCTCAGTCATGTCCAACTCAGCGACCCCTCCAGGCTCCTCTGTCCATGGAATTTCCCAGGCAGCAATACTAAAATGGTTTTGCCATTTCCTTTTCCAGGATTCTTCCAGACCCAGGGATCAAACCTGAGTCTCTGTGTTTCCTGCATTACAGGCGGATTCCTTGCCTGGAGGGTGAAATTTGAGGAACAGAATTGCAATATAAGCACCGGGGAAGCCCTAATTTCTACACCATCAGAATCAGGAAATTAACATTGATAGCATGCTGCTGCTACTGCTGCTAAGTTGCTTCAGTCGTGTCCAACTCTGTGTGACCCCACAGACGGCAGCCCACCAGGCTCCGCCGTCCCTGGAATTCTCCAGGCAAGAACACTGGAGTGGGTTGCCATTTCCTCCTCCAATGCATGAAAGTGAAAAGTGAAAGTGAAGTCGCTCAGTCATGTCCAACTCCTAGAGACCCCATGGACTGCAGCCTACCAGGCTCCTCCGTCCATGGGATTTTTCAGCCAAGAGTACTGGAGTGGGGTGCCACTGCCTTCTCCAATTGATAGCATACTACCACCTAATCTATAGATCTCACTCATTTTCATCAACTAGCCTAACAATATGCTTTATAATAAAAAATAAAATTCAGGATTCCTTGTTATATTTGCTTATCATGTATCTTTAGTCACTTCCAACCTGGAACCTCAGTGTTTCCTCAATGCTTTTTAGGAACACTTGGCCAGTCATTTCAAGAATATCTCTCAGTCTGGGTTCGTTTCATGTTTCCTCATGTTTGTAACCAGATTATGCATTTTTGGCAGGAACATCACAGAAATATGATCATCTCCCTGCAGGCAGTATACAATTTCGATTTGTCCCATGAAAAGTGATGCTACTCTTGAATCACTCAATTAAGGTGGTGTCTGCCAGGTTTCTCCCTATAATCTTTTTCTTTTTGTAATTAATCTGTTTCACAGGGAGATTATCTGAGACAACATAAATATCCTTTGGAGTGAACTGAATGGTGACCCCCCAACACCAATAAAAGATATGCCCACCCAGAAGCTGTGAATGTGACCCAATTTGGGAAAAGGATCTTTGCAAATGTAATTAGGTTAAAGATCTTAAGAAGCGATCACCCTGGATTAGAGTGGGTCCTAAATCCAAAGACAAGTGTCCTTTAGACAGGGGAGAAGGGAGAAGGGGAGAAGACACAGGCAGAGAAGACAGTGGGGACGGAACAAGCCAAGAAATGCCAAGAACTGCTGCCAGCCACCAGAACCTAGAAGACAGGATGGAACAGATTTGCCCTCAGAGCCTCCAAAATGGAATCAACCCTACTGACACCTGGATTTCAGACTTCTGGCCTCCAGAACCATGAGAGAATACATTTACATTGTTTTTAGAACATCCAATGTGTGCTAACCACCTCTCTAGGGAACTCATTATAGCATTTCTGTTCCTCGAAGTTTTACCTACTAGTTTTAATATTTATTATTTCTTGGCTGAATCAACTATTATGACGGTTACCAAATGAAATTTTCTAGTCCCATCATTCTTTCTACATTCACTCTTGTAAAGAAAAGCTTTACATCAGCTTTATTCATATCAGGAAAAAGCTGTAGACAATCCAATGCCTATCAATGGGTGAAGGGATAAACAAACTGTGGTATATCTGGACAATGGAATACCACTCAGTAAGAAGGAAAAAAAGGAACGAACTACATGTAACAACATGCAGCAGCACAGATCATCTAATACTGATGGAAAGTGATGGGATTATTTAAAAAATTGAAAAAGCCGGTACTTGATAAATATGGCAAATTCATTCAGCACATGTGATGAGCAAGACGATGAAGGTCCTTGATACTAAAAACTGAAAAATATGAAACTAATGATAGAAGCTTAAATTCCATGATTTAATAAGTTTTCTTCAAATTTGGGGAAGATTCTGGTGGCTCAGATGGTAAAGAATCTGCCTGCAATACAGGAGACCCAGGCTCAATCCCTGGGTCTGGAAGATGCCCTGGAGAAGGGAATGGTAACCCACTCCAGCATTCTTGCCTGGAGAATGCCATGGTCAGAGGAGCCTGGTGGGCTACAGTCCATGGGGTCCAAAAGAGTGGGACACAACAGAGCGATGAACACTTTCCAGTTCTACCTGGCTTTCTCGTTTCCCTTTACCCCTTCTGCCCCTCTTCTGCATTTGTCCATCTCTGTTTCTGTCTTTAAGATAATGAAAACTATCTGCCAAACACAGAATCAACAATTTAGGTTGTTGATAATTCATTCCTTTGGCCATATTCTTTTAAGTAAATGCTTTGATTTTCAGTTGAAAAATTAAAAAAATAAAACTTCCCATATTTCATCATCCTTTACAAATACTGTGGCAAATTTACTGTAATCACATCAGAGATCTCACTTCATTCATTTCAAGAGTATGTTGTTACCTTTCTAATGGTTCTCTTGATAACATGAGTCAATGAACTATGATTCAAAGGAGTAAAAGCTGCATGTTGTTCACTAACTTCTCTGAACTATCAAAAGGAAAGGGCAATAAGAACTACAAAGCAGCACACATAAACTCTGAAACATTATTTCTTAGAACGCAAGCATAACACAGGAACAGTAAATCCACACATAGGAATATAAATAAATTAGGCATATACTATAACTTAAGATCAAGAAGTAATAATATGAAAAAAAATGTTTTAAAGAATATGTTGGGACTTCCCTGGTAGTCCAATGGATAAGACTCCATGCTCCCAATGCTGGGGGACTGGGTTCAATCCCTGATGAGGGAATTAAAGTCCCACACACTGCAACTAGACCTGTGCTACAACTACTTGAGTCTGTGTGCTCCAGAGGCCATGAGCCCCAACAAGACCCAGCCCGGCCAAAATAAATAAATTTCAAAAAGAGGATATGTTGGGAATTCCCTAGCAGTCCAGTGATTAGGACTCCAAGCTTCCCACTGCTGGGGTCCCAAGTTCAATCCCTGGTTGAGGAATAAGACCCCACAAGCCACATGGCATGGCCAAAAGAAAAAAAAAAAAGGATATATTCACATTCTCTCCCTCTATGCTATATTTATCAAGTCCCTCTGCCTCAAGACAAAAATAAGTCATATAAAAATTTTTAGATAATTCAAGTTTTCCTTTGTAAATCTGGCAAGAGTATATAAGCACTTGAACAGTGCTAGAGAGGTCAAGCTTAATGGTAATTAAATAAATGAAGAAGGGCTTAGGGGACTTCCCAGGCAGTCCAGTGGTTAAGACTCCACCCTCTGCTGCAGGGGGTGTGGGACCCATCCCTGATTGGGAAACCAAGATGTTGCAGGTCAGAAGCAGCCAAAAAAAAAATAAGGGGGTGTGGTGTAGGAAGACAAAGAAGGCATTCTTTAAAAATATAAGAAAGCCCTCCCCACCCACTAGTATGGCTATTATTTTTTAAGAAAAGAAAAATATCAAATGGTGGCAAGAATGGGGAGATATCAGGACCCTTGGAGAACTGCTAGTGGCAATGTTTAACAGTATACCTGCTGTGAAGACAGTTTGGTGATTCCTCAGAAAGTTAAACACAGAATTACCAAATGACCCAGCCGGTCCACTTCCAGGTTTAGACTCCAAAGAAGTGAAAACAGAGAATCTAACAGGCACTTCTACACTCAGGTTCTAGCAGCATTAAAAGATGGAAACAACCCAAATATCAATGGATGAATGGATAAAATGTGGTGTGCATATACAGTGGAATATCATTCAGCCTTAAAAAGGAAGAAAATTCTGACACATGCTACAATTTGGACAAACCTTAAAGACATCATGCTAAATGAAATAAAATTCAAAAAGGGCAAATGTTGTGAGGTACCTAGAAGAGGTGAATAGCAACTGGAAGTAAAATAGAGGTTTACCAGGGCTGGAGAAGAGGATAATGGGAAATTACTGTTTAATGAGTACTGAATTTCTGTTTGGATAATGGATGAGTTCTGAAAATGTAGAGTGGTGATTGTTGCATAATCCTATGAATATACTTAATGTCACTGAATTATACACCTAAACCTTGATGATGCAATAAAAATTAATTTTATTAAACTTCCATCCACGAATATATGTCTTTTCAACATTCTGTAAAACAAGAGGAGAGGTGCATAAAAGGCTTTTGTCACAGTATGGCTGTGAGGAGGAAAAGCATTTATGATTGAGTGACTTAAGAAAGAAGTAGCCACAATTTTCACAGACCATCATTTTTACTTGAAAGACTGAAAAAAATGACTTAGTAAGACCTAAGCAGGGAATTCCCTGAGGTCTAGTGGTTAGGATTCTGGCCTTTCTTTTTATATATATATTTAATTATTCAGCAGAAAAGGCAATGAATGGCACCCCACTCCAGTACTCTTGCCTGGAAAATCCCATGGATGGAGGAGCCTGATAGGCTGCAGTCCATGGGGTCGCTAAGAGCCAGATACGACTGAGCGACTTCACTTTCACGCATTGGAGAAGGAAATGGCAACCCACTCCAGTGTTCTTGCCTGGAGAATCCCAGGG
>SJYQ01104661.1:348869-363206 GCA_006410935.1 Redunca redunca | reverse complement strand
CACTCTCCGACATAAATCACAGCAGGATCCTCTATGACCCACCTCCCAGAATATTGGAAATAAAAGCAAAAATAAACAAATGGGATCTAATTAAAATTAAAAGCTTCTGCACAACAAAGGAAACTATAAGCAAGGTGAAAAGACAGCCTTCGGACGGGGAGAAAATAATAGCAAATTAAGCAACTGACAACTAATCTCAAAAATATACAAGCAACTCCTGCAGCTCAATTCCAGAAAAATAAACGACCCAATCAAAAAATGGGCCAAAGAACTAGACATACAGATGGCTATTTCTCCAAAGATATAGATGGCTAACAAACACATGAAAAGATGCTCAACATCACTCATTATCAAAGAAATGCAAATCAAAACCACAATGAGGTACCATTTCACCCCAGTCAGAATGGCTGCGATCCAAAAGTCTACAAGCAATAAATGCTGAGGGTGTGGAGAAAACGGAACCCTCTTACACTGTTGGTGGGAATGTAAACTAGTACAGCCACTATGGAGAACAGTGTGGAGATTCCTTTAAAAACTGGAAATAGAACTGCCTTATGTATGACCCAGCAATCCTACTGCTGAGCATACACACCGAGGAAACCAGAATTGACAGAGACACGTGTACCCCAGTGTTCATCACAGCACTGTTTATAATAGCCAGGACATGGAAGCAACCTAGATGTCAATCAGCAGATGAATGAATAAGAAAGCTGTGGTACATATACACAATGGAGTATTACTCAGCCATTAAAAAGAATACATTTGAATCAGTTCTAATGAGGTGGATGAAACTGGAGCCGATTATAGAGTGAAGTAAGCCAGAAAGAAAAACACCAATACAGTATACTAACACATATATATGGAATTTAGAAAGATGGTAACGATAACCCTGTATGCGAGACAGCAAAAGAGACACAGATGTATAGAACAATCTTTTGGACTCTGTGGGAGAGGGAGAGGGTGGGATGATTTGGGAGAATGGCATTGAAATATGTATAATATCATATAAGAAACGAATCGCCAGTCTAGGTTCGATGTAGGATACAGGATGCTTGGGGTTGGTGCACTGGGATGACCCAGAGAGATGGTATGGGGAGGGAGGTGGGTGGGGGGTTCAGGATTGGGAACACGTGTATACCTGTGGCGGATTCATGTTGATGTATGGCAAAACCAATACAGTATTGTAAAGTAAAATAAAAGTAAAAAATAAATAAATTTAAAAAATAAAAAAAAGAATTATAATCTGATAATAAAGCTATGACCAACCTAGACAGCATATTAAAAAGCAGAGACATTACTTTGCCAACAAAGGTACGTCTAGTCAAAGCTATGGTTTTTCCAGTAGTCATGTATGGATGTGAGTTGGACTGTAAAGAAAGCTGAGTGCCAAAGAATTGATGCTTTTGTGTGGTGTTGGAGAAGACTCTTGAGAGTCCCTTGAACTTCAAGGAGATCTAACCAGTTCATCCTAAAGGAAATCAGTCCTGAATATTCATTGGAAGGACTGATGTTGAAGCTGAAACTCTAATACTTTGGCCATCTGATGCGAAGAACTGACTCACTGGAATAGACCCTGATGCTGGGAAAGATTGAAGGCAGGAGTCAACAGAGGCTGAGATGGTTGGACACCATCACCAGCTCAATGGACATGAGTTTGAGTAACCTCAGGGAATGGGTGATGGACAGGGAAGCCTAGCGTGCTGTAGTCCATGGGGTCACAAAGAGTTGGACACGACTGAGCAACTGAACTGAACAATCTGATATCTAATTAGAGAAAGGATAGTAGAAACCTACCAATGATGAAAACTCATGATGCCTGCAGAGAATT
The DNA here is from genome assembly GCA_006410935.1 of Redunca redunca. NCBI lineage: Eukaryota > Metazoa > Chordata > Mammalia > Artiodactyla > Bovidae > Redunca > Redunca redunca. Next base: position 361,378 of record SJYQ01104661.1, on the reverse strand, counting down.
TAACATGGATCATGAAAGAAAGAGGTGGCTTAAAAAACTATTAAAATCTGAGAGAACAGGCAATTTATTAAAGCAGTTTGCTAAAACTTAATACAAGGAGTCTTGTATTAAGGACTGGAATTTTCATTAAAAATACAAAGCCCAAAAGTATGAAAATCAGACTAACTCTACAAGGAAGTGTGTCAGAGACCTGTTCTGGTTCCACACCATGGAAACTCTGTATAGTGACCACACTTGTCCCAGTACCTGGAACAGACCTCTGGAAAGTAACACAAACCAGTAACAGGGACTTGTGAAGCATGTGGGAGATAAGAGAAGTGGTAATAGTGGTGATAACTTCGAGAATGTATATGCACTAGATGTGCCTAGTCAGTATACACATTTATTTATAAAGTATAAAAGGCTTAGCAAACCTATGTTGCACTCATGCTGATTTATTTAGGGATGAATGGCACCATTAAAAGAAAAGAAGCATCATGATATATAAGTTAGTCATGGAAAAGAAATCAGGAGAGTTGGAGGAATGGGCTGTAGCTTTCAAAAAGAAAGGAAGAAATAAGACAAGAACAAATGGTGACATATCTCTAAAAATAAGATTTAGCTTTTAGATAATGGCTTAGAATTCAAGCTCCTGGGTAGGGATGGAGTGTACCTTTTAAGAATCAGAAAGATAATGTTTGCTCAGGGGCAAGTTAACCTGACCAAGTGAATTGTGACCTGAAGACAAAGGTGAGAGAACATCCAAATATAGCCAAAGCTGGGAGAGAAAAAAGTTACTGCTTCATGTTCTTCATGAGGAAGATAATTAAGGGAGCTGGAAAGATTATTTCTTATTGCAGAAGTCTATATACTAATTCATGAAGCATGGGCAACCCATGAAACCTCAGGTAAAAAAAGAGAGGTCTCACAGCGTTATGGAATGACTGTAGTTGAAATAATCCAGGTCCAGGCTCTAGTCTTGATTTATTAATAAGCTAGAAGGGGGATCTTGGGCAAACCAGGTCTCCCTTCTGAAACAGAGATAACATTACCTTCTTGCAGAGTTGTAAAGATTAATATGGATGCCCTTAAATGACCTCTATCTACCTGACAGATTCCTTCCATTGCCTCTGCAGAAAAGAATAACTAATACCAATGACACAAAATATTTGCAGCTAGATGGCTGTTTTCTAGTACAACCACACCTTTCTCCTCCTATTATTTAGAGCTGCATATTTACAAGGAGTCAGAGGAATTTACTCCCAAGTCTGTTTATACTAATAATCATAATTATACTACAGTTATGTAGTTTGATTAAATATTATGTCAATCAGTAGAATGAGTACAGGAACAGAAGTTTCTATAAAAAATTAAATTGAAATGACCCAATAAAGATGAAGTACTAAACAATTGTTATCAAATCCAGTTTAGGCAGGAAAACCATAAAGTTTTGCTTAAAAGTCACAAAAACCTATAAATTGCACTCCTATCGCTTTGAAGATTTCTTTGGGTTCTTCCTCCAATTTACATCATCAGAAACTGGAAATCCCTTAAACCCACACATTTATGGTCAATTAATCTACCAGGCTTCCCTGGTAGCTCAGACGGTAAAGCATCTGCCTACAATGCAGGAGACCTGGGTTCAATCCCTGGGTCAGGAACATCCCCTGGAGAAGGAAATGGCAACCCACTCCAGTATTCTTGCCTGGAAAACCTCATGGACTGAGGAGCCTGGTAGGCTATAGTCCATGGGGTCACAAAGAGTTGGACACGACTGAGTAACTTCACTTTCACTTGACAAAAGAGGCAAGGATATACAATGGAGAAAAAGCCAATCTCTTCATTAAGTGGTGCTGAGAAAACTGGAGGGCTACATTCAAAAAAATGAAACTAGAACATTTTTTAATACCATATACAAACATAAATTCAAAATGGATTAAAGATCTAGATGTAAGGCTGGAAAACCATAAAATTCCTAAAGGAAAACAAAGGCAAATACCCTTTGACATATGGTAGCAATATATTTTTGTATCTGTCTCCTGAAGCAAAGGAAATAAAAGCAAAAATAAACAAGTAGGACCCAATTAAACTTAAAAGCTTTTGCTCAGCAAAGGAAACCACCAATAAAACTGAATGATAACCTACTGAATGGGAGAAAATATTTGCAAATGATGTGACTGATAAAGTATGTTAATATTCAACATAATAAACAGTTCACATAATACAAAAAATAAATGATCTAATTTAATAATGAGCTGAACTGAATAAACATTTTCCCAAAGAGAACATGCAAAGGCCAATAGGCACCTGAAAAGATGCTCCATATTACTAATCATCAGGGAAATGCAAATCAAAACCACAATGAGATATTACCTTACACCTGTCAGAATGGCTACCATCAAAAAGGACAGAAGTAACAAACACTGGCAATGCTGTGGAAAAAAAGGAACTTTGGTACACTGGTTGGTGGGAATGTAAACTGGTGTAGCCACCATGGAAAACAGTATGAAAGTTTCTCAAAAAACTAAAACTACCACATGACTCAGCAATTCCACTCCTGGTCATGTACCAACAAAAAAACCCCAGAAACACTAATTCAATACATGTACTCCAACATTCATGGCAGGATTATTTACAGTTGCCAAGATATGGAAGCAATCTAAGTGTTATTAATGGATGAATGGATAAAGACAATGTGCTATATACATGAGTCCCCTACACATGAAACTCCAAGTTGCAAACTTTAAAAGATGCATATGTGCGTTCCATCAGTGTCAGGCATGAGTGAAACTCCAGCTTGCCCTCCATCTCCTATCGCTGATGCTCCTTCAGCTCGAACATCTTCCATCTACCCTTTCATCTAGTAACACTTCTTGCCTGTTCATTTAACGGCAGCCCCTATGTGCCAGCAATTGTACTGTACTACTAAACTTCTCAAGTTACTGTAGGATTAAAATTTTTTTTTTAATGTATTACTGTGTGAAAAATATTATAAACCTATTACAGTACTATATAGTCAATTGTGTTAGTGGGGTACTTGGGCTAACTTTGTTGGACTTACAAACTAAATGGACTTATGAATGCACTCTCAGAACAGAGCTCATTCAAGTCAGGGACATACTGCATACACATACATGCGCAAACACACACACACACACACACACAGGACTACTACTCAGCCATAAAAAATGAATAAAATTTTGCCATTTGTAGCAACATGAATGGATTTGGAGAGAATTATACTAACTGAAATAAGTCAGACAGAAAAAGACAAACACTATATGGCATCACTTACATGGGGAATCTAAAAAATAAAACAAACGAGTGAATATAAGCAAAAGAAGCAGAATCAAGATACAGAGAACAAACTAAAGGTTACCAGTAGGGAGAGGGAAGGGGAGAGGCAATATAGGAGTAGACGATTAAGAGGTACGAACTACTGTGTATAAAAAAAATAAATTATGCTATACAGCTGTCAAAATTACAAATCTTTACAATGATTAAAGGTCTGATGTATTTGCATATTTACATATTTTAAAATATGCACATATACTGCAGATGGTGATTGCAGCATGAAATTAAAAGACGCTTACTCCTTGGACGAAAAGTTATGGCCAACCTAGACAGCATATTCAAAACCAGAGACATTACTTTGCCAACAAAGGTCCGTCTAGTCAAGGCTATGGTTTTTCCAGGTCATGTATGGATGTGAGAGTTGGACTGTGAAGAAAGCTAAGCACTGAAGAATTGATGCTTTTGAACTGTGGTGTTAGAGAAGACTCTTGAGAGTCCCTTGGACTGCAAGGAGATCCAACCAGTCCATTCTGAAGGAGATCAACCCTGGAATTTCTTTGGAGGGAATGATGCTGAAGCTGAAACTCCAGTACTTTGGCCACCTCATGCGAAGAGCTGACTCATTGGAAAAGACTCTGATGCTGGGAGGGATTGGGGGCAGGAGGAGAAGGGGACGACAGAAGATGAGATGGCTGGATGGCATCACTGGCACAACTGAGCAACTGAACTGAACTGATGTTTAAAAACACAGGAATATGCAAAATACTAATGGTAGCGAACTATGGAGGTTGATTTCATTGTGATTTTCTGTACGTCCAGAATTTCCTACACTGAAGATGTACTACTTTTGTAGTAGAAAAATAAAAGGCTTTCTTCAATAAACAAACTAAGGAAAACAAAGAGAAAAAACATACAAAAGTGCTTTCTCAATATTTAAGCCTTACTCTAGAATTACAAATCCATTTATGGATTTACTGAACATGTTTTGACTAATGAACATGAATTTAATCCACCCCCCACAAACACACAAAAAAGCCTGTGTGCAAATTCATTCTAGCTAGTAAGACTCAGCAATTACTGTTAATAACTGTCTTCTTAAAAAAAGGCTATTTTACTATCTGGTGATTTCTCTACATTTTCAATAGTCAAGAACAAGAATAATTCCAATTCAAATTATAGTATAGTATATTAATTTTCCTTTTTCCATTTTTTATCTCAAAGATTTCACTTTGAGATAATCCTTGACATGCTTTTATTACTGCCAATAATAACTGCAAGTTCTCAAAATTAAAATCTAATTTATTTTTTAAGTACATTGATTTTGTTATGTCCACCCTTAGTCAATGGAGAAGGAAATGGCAACCCACTCCAGTATTCTTGCCTGGAGAATCCCAGGGACAGGGAAGCCTGGTGGGCAGCTGTCTATGGGGTCGCAGAGTCGGACACAACTGAAGCAACATAACAACAATAACAATACTTAGTCAAGTTCTTTAAAAATGTATAAAGCAGCATATATTTTAAGATATATCAGATTAAAATAACATTTTCCTGAAAGTTAAATTCTCCAAGGGAAGTAGCTAATTTCCAAATCTTCTAACACATTTTCAAGTAAATTCTCATTACAGCAAAGGGATTGCTTCAAATACAGAAAAGTCTTTTTATTTTCCCTTGACAAGATCACACTGCTGCATGCATAAAATCCGTGATTAATAAGGCAAATGAGTTCAACATTCTAAGATACTAACTCCAATTCTATCAATTACATTTCTCCTCTCTGTTACAAATCTAATTTAATTGCCAAGATTTGGGCAATTCTAATTCTTTTTTAAAAATACTTGCAGTTCATTTTCACTGCTAATGAACAACAATTTATACTAATGGCATTACTTCACAAACACCCACTATTGACAAAGAAAAATAATTTTGTTACATCATCATAATATAATACTAAAAAACATTGGCTTGGACTTTATGTTGTTTAAAAATTCCCTTAATAGCTGTTTAAACCAAAATTAGGAAAACTAAGGTGCTTAAATATCACTTCTCAGGTAAGGCCTATCCTGACCCTGTATTTAAAATTGCAGCCACCCCTCCCTCCCAACCCTCAACCCAAACACCCCTACCCCAGGCCAGGCCCTCCTTAGTCTCTTCCTTTTTCTCCTCAGCACTTATTTCCATCTAACAGACAGTATAATTGACTTGTCTTCTTTGACTTCTTGTGAAGTTTTGTCCATTTTGCTCTCAGCTGCTCCCTCAGTCCCTAGCACAGTGCTTGTGATTTAGAGCTGCTGTTGAATGAAAAATTTTACCACGAGATAAATGGTGGAGGCTGTTGCTTTTCTGAGTCACATGCTGGTGACTTACACAAATATGTGGGAAGTGAAATATTTAATTTTGTAATTAGAGTAAATCCTCATTTTTCACCCTGCTTAAGGGTATGGTTTTTCCAGTAGTCATGTATGGATGTGAGACTTGGACTGTGAAGAAGGCTGAGCGCTGAAGAATTGATGCTTTTGAACTGTGGTGTTGGAGAAGACTCTTGAGAGTCCGTTGGACTGCAAAGAGATCCAACCAGTCCATTCTGAAGGAGATCAGCCCTGGGATTTCTTTGGAAGGAATGATGTTAAACCTGAAGCTCCAGGACTTTGGCCACCTCATGCGAAGAGTTGACTCACTGGAAAAGACTCTGATGCTGGGAGGGATTGGGGGCAGGAGGAAGGCTGGATGGCATCACTGACTCGATGGACATAAGTCTGAGTGAATTCCAGGAGTTGGTGATGGACAGGGAGGCCTGGCGTGCTGCGATTCATGGGGTCGCCAAGAGTCAGACACGACTGAGTGACTGAACTGAACTGAAGCTGGAAAACACTCTCGTAGCCTCAGCTGAGATGTATTAATGCTTCCATGGTTGAAGATAAGCATATGTCCTTATGATAGTGGCTCAGAACCTAAAAATATACAATAAACCCAGGCAAAGAGAATTCAGAGGTCTAGAATCTTCCAGGAAAAAGTGTCAAGGTGCTGCTTTTTCTTTTTGCTATTCTTTGGGTCTCAAATGACTCTTCTCACTGTTATTAACCATAAATCATATCAATAGTCTTCCTTACTTTGCTTACTGTACATGCTTTCCATGTATTACCTTATTTAATAATTGTCATAATGACTCTTGAAGAAATTTACTATTAACCACACCAATCTATAGATAGAGACATTGAGATTTAAATATTTTCCCCAAACATCTGGTGGGTGGTAGAGGTCTCTGGCATTTAAAGTTTGCATCTTAAAAACACTATGCAAATATTGCTCCCCCGCTCATCATGACCATGTAATTTGTCATGAGTTACAACAATTCATGGATTCCAGGAGGGAGGTGGGAGGGGGGGTTCAGGATGGGGAACACATGTACACCCGTGGCGGATTCATGTTGATGTATGGCAAAACCAATACAGTATTGTAAAGTAATCAGCCTCCAATTAAATAAATTTAAAAAAATACAAAAAAATACAAAAAAAAAAAAATTTCATGGATTCCAACATCACTATTATAACCTGACAATCCTGCTCGTGTTATCCTAAGCAAAGACCATATACAAAAGGGAGAACTTCTGTGGATATAGAATAAGCTCTAGTAATGTGTGATTATGAACAAAATCTCTTGATGGGACTATTCATATCAAAGAAATTTCAGGCTACAAAAGCAGCTAAGCCAACAGTCAGTAAGGAAAAAGTAAAACTAACAAAAATCCCAGAAGTTTGCAATAATAACAAAAACACAGGAAAAAGTGTCATTATCAGAAAATTTTCCTACTTAAAATGTTCATTTATTATGGAATGTGAATATATGGAAAGAGAAATATTGCTTTGCAAAAGAAGTCTTTTTCACATACCCCTAGAAAAGGCTTGACAGATTTAAAATACAATGGTTTAAATACTAAATGACTTTCTGAAAACTACAGGAAAAGAAAAATGTTTTAGGTAAGCCTGTTTAATTTTACTTCTTGTCCTAAGACTGAAATGAGATTTGTGATATCCATGCACGATCTCATACTTTTAAACATTCCAAAACACCAAGATAAACGTTCAAAACTTATTTTCCTACATATTTTCTATCTTTATTTTCTTATTAGAAATTAACATGATTAAAGTTAAGAATTCATCTCTATACTAGGCACAAAAAGGACACTAACAGCCTTTCAAATCAAACTTACACCTACTTAGTAAACCTCATTAGTAGCTGGCATTGTTAAGATAGTCCTGATTTGCTACTTTTCAAGTTCTTAACATGTTTGACATATTTAACAGTCACAGCTGTTGTTTTAAAATGAATACAGTAACTACATTTAAAATTCTTTTCAAACATGAGATTAAGAAAAAAGAATCATGCCCTCTAAGAATAAAAACTTTCAAAACTGGTCTCATAAGCATAAATTTTAAAATTTCATACATTTAAAACTGTGCATTTAAGCCCATCATTTATGCAAGTAGAAAGCACTGACAGCAACAAAATGTGTGCATCTTTGTTGCCCTAATTTTATAGCACAAACCATACACAACTTAGCTATTTGACAGACATAAACAATTTCACTCAGTGAAAATTTTCCAATTTCACTGGAAAATGGCTGATGCTCTTAGATACTTTTAACAAACTTATGCTTTCCATGTGTTATCACTGTAAATAAGTTATCATTACTATACTGGTCTATAATTACATCTTAAATGACTTAAAATGATAGGAGCTATTCACTGGCTCTTTTAAACCACCCCACACAGTTAAGCTTCTTGCGTTCTTCTACCTGCATTTTATAGTGATTTTGTATCCTCAGATGTCTTCAAGTTATCAGCCCTACATTATTCTCTCTAGGACTGCCCCAACTTTACTACCTCCTGCTACTGCTAAAATATTTGTGGTAGGGAAACCATTAAAATAGCCTCATTCAGGTCTTGTACAAAAAAAAAAAAAAAAGTAAATTGCCTCAGAAAAGTCTTTGAAAGGTACTGCATATGGACTTGATGGGTGTACAGAGCATGTGACATTTATTTAGCAAATCAGTAAACTCTTAAATCTTTTGAGAGTTTAGCCATGTGCCGAAGTTCACAAGGCAATGACTCCCAAGTGAGTGAACCATTCTGTTGTGTTTGAGTGGAAAAGCATCTGGCACAGATCCTGGAACACAGCAGGTTCTCAATCAATGTACATGTTGTGTGTCTGTTTCAGACACAAAAAGGGCCTGGAGGAGGCATACAAAGCTGTCTAACTAGATTATGAAGGGCATCATGAATAAAAACGACTGACTTTTGCTTCATCTCCTTTTGTATGAAAATTTTTAGGTCAGGCTTAAATCATTTATACATATAACTTATATCTGTGTCCAAAAAAGCAATGCACAAGAGATCATTTCTACACTGTGTAGTTGGGACGACTGTCCTCGCTGCATACCTGTCAGTCATAACTGAGCGAGCTCTGTCTTACTGAAATGCTCAGAAGGACCTGTGAATGCTGCATAGCATAGTAACCATCACTTTTTCCTCCTTCATGTCATAACTCAGTAGCATGATTTTAAGTCGTGCTTCAGAGTACACCGATAGGTCTTTCACTTTCCAGCTTGCAGTTGCTCCTTTTGTTTCATTACATACTATCTATAAGAGGACCCTAGCACATACAGTGTCAGAGGGGCTGGAGACTATATATAACCTTTGTGATGGGCTGGCTGCATTCCTGTACCATAATCTTAAAGGGACAAAAACGGTTTCATCTTTTCCCCCCTTTAAGATTATGTTCCAAAGAAGAAACTGTCTAAAAAGTTGAATCTGTAGTGGGTTCAGGTTTATGGTCATAGAATTCAGACGACTCTCTTCCGTAGTTTAAAGAGATGGTTCACAACACATCTTCTGGCTGACTTCCAGGCAGCATACAGAATACAGCTTCTTTGATGCAGTTTCTACTTCTCTGTGTATCCTGTGCATCACTGTGTTGCACATGTAGAACTGTGTTACCTTTACATTGTGTAAAAGTGATGAGAACCTTACCTATATACAGTGCATTCAGGTTTTATATTGATACATGACTTTGGTCTTAGGCTTTTATCATCACCCAATATTCCCACAGTTATTCAACAAATTAGTTCACAAAGATTTCTGATGTCAAGTATTGCTGAGTTGGCTAAGTACCCCATTCCTATCTCCAAATTACAGCAATATCTCTTGTCAAGGTTTCTTGTTAAAATGTTAAATGAACTCAAGCAAGTACTAAAACTGAGCCTATCTTCAATGATGCTTTATGTTGTTTTTGATATAAAAATTAAGTAGGAAATCAACTTTCATAAAATTGCCTTAGAATTTCCATGAATTTTTCTGGGTAGTCAATTTGCAGCTGTCAAGGATCCACTTACTAATGAACTATTCAAACACTACAGGCTAATATTACTCACCATATATACTTACTGGAAAGAATTTTGGTAAAGGAAAAAAATGACTGAAAACTAGGAGTGCTGGATGCTAGTCCTAGTTCTTCCACTGAATTTAGGTGCCAAGTTATTTTACCTCCTTGGATCTTAATTTCCTCATTTACAAAATGTGAGATTTGAGTTAGATGACCTGTATATCCATTTTAGCCCCAATAATCCACTTTTTAAAACTGGGTTTTAAATAAAACTATGTCAAAATACTCTGCCAATAATATGTATAATGTTTAGTAGTTTTTGAAGAATCCAGAATGTTATAAATAGCATCTCATTAATATTCACAGTATTCATGAGAAAACAAAAGGACATTTATATGTAACATTTGAGTCATGAACTGGGACAGCAACTTGTACAGGGTCACAAAACTGCAGTATGAGAGCAATGATTCTAATTTCTTGATTGTGACTGTAGTATTTTATTCACTATACTATCTTTGTTGCTGTTCTACTTAGAAGCAATGTTTTAACCTTTCCACCCTCATTCAGCCATCTCCAACATACTCAAACCTACCCTGCTCAATTTCTCATTGCCTGAAACCTCCATAGCATTCTCCTTCAATCCTATCAGCATAATTATCAATGATACTTTTTCACCTGCTTTCTATATATGTCTTAGGTTTCCAGGTACAGTATTTGTCACATTTTCAATCTAATTTCTATTAATTTTTTATATAAATGTCAAGTAAATATAGAAAGGTGTGTCACAACCATCTTTACATCCATCAATACACAGCTTGTACCTTTATACATACCCAATACATCGAAAAATCGAGTGACTGAAAAGGATGGCAGAAATTCTATTTGCTGTTTGTTATGATGATTTTAGAACTTCCTCTCTCTGTGGCTTTCTCACTTTCCCTTCTAGGACCTCCAAGCTCTTCATCCTTGAAGTCAATGAAGGAAATTGGTTTTCCAGGGTCTCTAAAGACACTGGCTTGAAAACTTCTGCATTTTTCCATTCCTGGTGTCCTTGAGCAGAATATCCTACCTTAACTGTGGTCTCCAACACCTAAGGCCTATCACTAACCTGTCAAACCAGAACCTAAACCAAGTCCGTTGGCTACTCTCTCCCTGAAAAAATTTTCAGACTTGTTCCTAAAACCAGCAGCCACAGAGATACATCTCCTGTTAATTCAACATGTACAAGTGAGAGGCCAGATTCTACTCCTTGTATCCAGGAAAGTGGAAGTCAGGCTGCAAATATCTCCAACCAATGCCAGCAAATAGCAGAGGTGAGAAAGGCACTATTGACCTAGAACCAGGAACTCTTGTCTCATAGTAGTCACTCAGACTCTATCTACCCTAGAACTAAGAATTAGGGGGAAACTGGAGAAACTACACAATTTTCTTAGGCTTGTAAAAGTTGCCATGGATATAGGAGACCATGAGTCTCAGATCTCAAAGGGCTAAATTAGTATGTTTCTGTGGCCACACAGTTTGTTAAAGTGCTTGAATTCTTCTGCATATAGTACCCTGCACTCCCTCTTAATTCACTACCCAACCCCTTCTCCAGACCCTCCCCCCACGCCATCTTCCACTTACCATCAACTAACAGGACTGATCCCAAAGGACCCATAGGTTTTCTCTCTAGCACAGTAACCAGTCTGTTATGACTGACTGGTACCCATGAAATTAACCACCCAAAAAATCATGTCTTTTGAACACTGCCACTGGCTCCCTTCAGGGGCTCCAAGGGCTAGCCTGTGCTTTTCCTGACTTTCCTACCCCTGGAGATATTCAAATGGGTCTTGTCAAGAACAGACCTCACACCAGTCACCTCAGCAGGCAGTCAGTCAGCTCTTGTTCCTTTGCATCCCCTGTCCCCTGTAACAAAGGGGCCGGAGATGGCCTGGAACACAGTGGGAGATGAGGTATCAGTGGTCAAGGCAGTGGCACCCCAGCAAGCAAACATCTGGTGCCCTTTTGAGCCCTTGACCAGAAGGCTGTGATCTCTTACCACTGTTTCCTGAGTTGCCCTCACGTGGTTACTTGTGGCAACTGCAACTTCTCTTGGGATTTCGACTGAAGACAGCTAAGTCAAAGTCAAAGTCGCCCAGTCCTCTCTGACTCTTTACAAGCCCATGGATTATACAGTCTATGGAATTCTCTAGGCCAGAACACTTGAGTGGGTAGCCTTTCCCTTCTCCAGGGGATCTTCCCAATCAAGGTCTCCCGCACTGCAGGCAGATTCTTTACCAGCTGAGCCACAAAGGAACCCCTGAGAAGGCTATGAAGACGCTAAATGTGCCAGCTGGTTGACTGGCCCCACCGCACCAACCACATAATTTGATTACCTCTGCAAAAAGGGTATGCAACCAGGCTACTTCTGCTTTTTGGCCACCCTTCTGACATATCTGACTCAGCCCTGGTGAGGAAGGGGTGGGTCAGTCAACTGATGTGCCACTACATTCCAAATTCAGACTTCATAGTCAAGAGCCATTTTGCAATGACTTCTTGACTCAGAGTGTAATGCCAAGGACAACTTGTGAATTTATCAGCTACCTTAAATATATGGGTTCTAACCTGATAGTGCCTTCTCTTTATTCTTGCCCAAGACTTAAGACAGGTTAATGTTAAGTTAAGGTAGGCAGGGTTAGGTAGGGGGTGGTTTGCACAAACTGAGGTAGACTGGTGCTTATTACAGACAAATAAGCTCTTTTTTTTAATCAAGAAAAAAAGAAGCTTGAAACTTTCTTGAGTGGTCCAGCGGCTAGGACTCTCCAATGGAGGGGCCCAGGTTCAATCACTGGTCAGGGAACCAGATCCCACATGCCACA
>SJYQ01104661.1:336324-348774 GCA_006410935.1 Redunca redunca | reverse complement strand
AGTGTAGTTCAGGTCCTCCAAAATACAAAAAAAGAAAAACACAACAGCAGTTCAGGAGAACTCCTATTTTTCCCTGATAAATGCTGGTTCTTTTAGTAGGGGAACAAAAACAGAGAAGCAAAACTAGCTCTACTAGGATAAGAGTAGCTTCATGTGCTAACTGTGAAGAAAGGCTAACCATTCCACTCTTCTTTCATGGTAGTCACTTCACAAGAGCATAGAACAAATACTCAAACTTCTATCAATCAAGATATGGTTAGACATAAGCTACACTTGACCAAGGTCAGGCCACTCCAGAGTGACTCCCAAAGAGTAGAATGCTGGAGGAGAAATGGAGGAGACTACACTAGGGTGGCCAGGGCACTTACCAGTAGAATAAGTCCCCACCAGTAAGCTTCATGCCTCTGCCAAAACATCATCCAGCTAGGCTATCTTACAGGTCATTCAACAAACACCACAAAACGCCTGGTGGTCTTCCAACTAACTGTAACATGTCCATAGAAGTTTTCTTCTTTCTATTACTACTCTGTAAAGTATGCTCCATCCCAAACAATGCTACTCAAAGTGTTATCTGTACTGATGCCAGTCCATGAGAAACCAGTAACTTTTGCAGGAATTTGAGAATAATTTTTGTATCTGTTGAACTGAATTATAAAGTATTTGACATATTAAAATTTTTCTATCAAATTCACTTTTTAATTATACTTTACTAAATTATCAGACTGCAATGCATTGGAAATTTAAAAAAAAACTCTTTTCACCATGAAGAGTTTGAAAAACACCAATTAAAACAAATAGTAACTGTCATATTTCTGGTAAAAATCTCTTGTGATTCCTACTGTCAGCAAGATAAGTCTTAGCTCATTAACATTGTGTTTTCAGTCTCCTTTATCAGGCCCCTTCTCTAAAGTAGAGTTTCCTAACTAGTATGCTTGGCACCGCCTCTGATGGGTACAGATAAGACTGCTAAACGGAGCCCATGGCAGGTGGAATTTCTGAGCTCCAGGATCAAAAGCCTTGGGAGAGTAGCCTGGTCCATTTACTCCAGCAAATTCCACAAATTTTGTCTTCTGTGTGTGTTATAATGTAGACAAGATTGAGAACTGCTGATGTTTGGAGTTACCTCTTGTTACACTTTAGACTAAACTTTATGCTCCACCAACAATAAAAAGCCTGCTCTCCCATCCACACCCAAATCTGCATTTCCAAGCCAGACCTCTCCCATAAACTCTAAACACACTATATATTCTACATCTCCATTCAATGTTCAGAAAGCACCTAAAACTTAAGATGCCCAAAACTAAACTGGAAAACACCTGTTTTCCTTTCTAAATGTGCTCCTCCTATATTGTATCTTAGTAAACTGTAACTCCATCCCTCTCATACCCATTATTTGATGCATTTAGCAAATCTTGTCAGTTTTAGCTTCAACCAGTTCTCACTACCTCTACCTTTGTTCCCTGGCCGAGGTCTCTCATTTGGATTATTCCAAGAGCTGTCTAGTTAGTCCCTGCTTCCATTCTTGTATCTCTAAAGTGATTCTCAAGACAGCAGCCAGAACTGACTTTGTATAACTTAAAACGCAAGTCAGATCACATCATCCCCTGCACAAAACTCTCCAACAGCTTCCCATTTCAAGCAGAGTAAAGGTCTGTATTTCTTCAATAATTTACAAGGCCCATTATTATCTTGTTCCTTTTTCCTCTCTCTTCTACCACCTTGCCCTTTGCTCACTTAGCTCCAAGAAAACTGACATCCTACTATTCCTTAACCACACACAGCACAGTCCCACCTCATCAGAGCTCTCACTTGCAGGACCCTCAGTCTGGAATGCTCCATCCTTTCTTCTCTCTTTGCTAATTCACTCTCATTTTCTTCAAGTCTCTGCTCAAGTGTTACCTTATCAATTCAGCCTTTATTGATCACTTCAAGTGAAGTGGTACACGTTCCACTAAGCCTCATCCTCCTTATACCACTTATGCTGCTTCAATTTTGTCCACAGCACTTACCATCTGACCTCCCAGATACCTGTTTATTGATTTAGTCTGTTTCTCTAACCTGACTCAGGTAGGGAGGGCAGAGGTTTTGTCTGCTTTGCTCATTGATCTATCGTTAAATGGAGAAGGAAGGCAATGGTACCCCATTCCAGTACTCTTGCCTGGAAAATCCCATGGATGGAGGAGCCTGGTAGGCTGCAGTCCATGGGGTCACTAAGAGTCAGACACAACTGAGCGACTTCACTTTCACTTTTCACTTTCATGCATTGGAGGAGGAGAAGGAAATGGCAACCCACTCCAGTGTTCTTGCCTGGAGAATCCTAGGGACGGGGGAGCCTGGTGGGCTGCAGTCTATGGGGTCACACAGAGTTGGACACGACTGAAGTGACGTAGAAGCAGCAGCAGCTATCATTAAAACAATGCCTGGCACATAGTAAGCACTCATGAAACACTGCTGAATGAATAAATATATGCATGAATAAATTCAATACTTACTGTTACCCATCTCTGAGCCTTTGACTATTCAGTTACTACTGTCTACAGCCTTTCCCGCTTACCTATTTTCCCTTACTAAATTCCACTTTTTCCTATGTCGTCCTCCACACTTCACTCACTGACTACCAAAGTACTAAATAAACAGTGGAAAAGTAATTAACTCCACTGCAACACACTCATCCAGAAAATATTTTACTGACCCTTCTCACTATTGGTTCATATTTCTCAGCCACATTCCTTCAATCAGAAAACACCATTCCATCCCCAGAAACTGTAGCCTACACCTGCTGTTTTCTCACTGCACTGAGTACTTCTACTATTTATCTGCACAGATTGTCCCAAAAGTCGATACACCTGATATTCTCAGAAACAACATAAATCATTCTGATATGCACCAAGCAAGACAATTAAGAAAGGACCTATTTCTGACCCTTTCCCTGCACCCCCACCCCCTGCCATATTTCCTGTTCTCCTGACTGCCAAAAACTAGAAGGCCCACAAAGTATCAGTCCATCATCCACCAAGAAATGATACATTGAAACAATCAGTAAAACAAGCTTCCAGCCTTTCAATACCACTCCTGCCAATGGCCTAGTGTCATCCCTGTATGCACTCAACCTTACTCATTTACTCAGCTGCATTTCATTTTCTGGTCCCTCTTTGTCTCCCAGTTTATTATGCTTTTGTTTTTTATTCATTGACTGGATTTATTGTTTCCTCAGAATAACGCTTGGTTTTTTCTGAAACTATGTTAACACCTACACCTGCTTTTTTAAACCACCCTTGGTAAGATGCTCACCTGAATTTCAGTCCAAAAGACCTACTACAGACTCTGAGTTCAGCAGGTCTAATCCAGTTCCTATAAGGGGAGAATTCATATGACCAAACATTTCTTGTACTTTCCACATTATTTCCACAACACAACTAACCAACATCTTACTTATTAGAAAGCCTCAACAGCAAATTACTTAATTAACTAAAATCTGATTAGCTGCTTTTTCTTCTGATTTCCTTTCTCCGTTGAGCACTATCTATACTCCCCCTAGATAACCTCATTCTTCTATAGGTAAATTGTTTCTAAATATATCATAATTTCTTCTACTGTACTGTTAAAGTAGAAAATAATCTAAGAAGTGATTCAAAAAGAATGGTATGTTATCAAAAATTTAGAATACTAGCATTTAAAATAATAAACACAAGATACTAGTAATTAAGATAATGCAAACTTAAATATTACAAATTTAAAAAAACTTAAAATATTACTCCTCTCTGACCCTCCAACAAATGCCTTCTTCCCCTCTGTCTACTCTGTCACTTCCTGGACTGCACCACAAAAATAGAAAGCTGACATCCACTCAAATTGATGTTCCCATCTGAATGACTCATTTCACAGAAGCCTAGCGTGCAATTAACTTGAGTTTCACATAACTACAGGTAAGCTGATATCTCACTGTCACACGAACCTGACACATAAGGTTATGATGAAAAACAAAACAAAAAAATGTATTCATGAAAACTAAGGGTGGTAGGGAAAAGCTCCTTACTTTTATTATGCTTGACATTAAAAAAAATTTTCTTTTTCTGTTAAAGAAATGGATTCGTGTGATCTGGCCAATACACTGCTCTGTGAAACTAATCATACCATATTTGTCAATGAAGATGAGAATATCAAACTGACTCGATCATACCAAGAGTCAATACAACACAAATGAAAAATTAGTGCCACTCTTGACAAAAAGACATACACCTCAAACTGTTTAGAAGTATTACACAGCTTAATTTCTGACTGCCTATGCTAATGAGTATCTTTGTTAAATAACAAAAAAATCAGACTTTATCCTTTAGACCTTTCTAACTAGTATAAAACTCAACCAATTGCTTTGTTTCCTTCTCTGCCATCTCTAGTGTATAAGGAAGTGAAATCATCAAGAGGCAAACAAAATCAGTTTCAAGGTTAACACACAAGCTACTTCAGCTGAAATTCTAACATACTCATATAATCCATCCAGTAATCCTATTTAAGAAGGTATTCTCATGTAAAAGGAAGTTTCATAAAACTAAGTGGCTTGCCCAAGTTGCAATTTGAAATTCTGTGCTCTACTAAAAGTGGAGGTTTCTGCTTTTCAAAACAATCTCTGAGGTACAGCAAAGATAGTGTCTGAAACACAGAACTAGGTTGCACAACGAATAGCTCACAGGGCAGGCAGCCCACTATACATTTCTTAATGAAACGCATTCCATTTTCAGAAAGTTTTGAACTAAATTAAAAATTAAGAACCACTGACCAAGTCAAATGTCCTCATTTTACACATGAAGAACTGTAGAAGAAATGCCTCACAAGCGCCTCTCAACTATCAGGTACAATACTGTGTACTAGTTTGTTAGGACTGTGACAAAATGCAGACTGGGTGGCTTAAACAGCAGTTTATTTTCTCACAATTCTAGAAGCTTGAAGTCTGAGATCAAGGTGTCCACAAGGTTGGTTTCTTCTAAGGCCTCTCTCTTCACTGGTAGATGGCCTTCTTCTGCCAATGTCTTCAAAGGTCTTCCTTCTGTTTATGGCTGTGTCCTAATTTCCTGTTCTTATAAGGACACCAGTTACATTGGATTACAGCCCATCCATCTCTTAATTATCTCATTAAAGATACTATCTCCAAACATAATCACATGCTGATGTACTGGGGGTTAGTACCTCAACATATGAATTTTGAGGGAATTCAGCCCATTTAACACTCCACTCTCTTGCCTTCCATCAACTAATGTCCTTCTCATATGCAAAACACATTCATCCCATTCCAAGAGCCCACAAAGTGTTAGCCCCTTCTAGCATCAACTCTAGGAGAAGGAAATGGCAACCCACTCCAGTATTCTTGCCTAGAGAATATAAAGGATGGAGGAGCCTGGTGGGCTGCCATCTATGAGGTCACACAGAGTCGGACACAACTGAAGTGACTTAGCAGCAGTAGCAGCATCAACTCTTAAATCCAAAATTCTTATCTAAATACCATTTAAACCAGCTATGGGTCAACCTGAGATATGATTTATCCTGAGGCAAAATTTCTCTTCAGCTATTATTTAACCATGTGACTGCAGACAACTTTATATGCTTTCAAAATGTTTCCATTCCAAAAAAGAAAAATCAGAAAGAGTAGATGATGGATCCCGAGCAAGACTGTAATAAGGCAAGTTTCGTAAGATTTTAATGTTGAATAATATTTAATAATCAATAATCTATGGCTCCATGTTCTGGGCCAACTGGGCTGGAGCCCCACCCTCTCAGGCTTGGTGCTCTGACCCCATGGTAGCAGCGGCAGCCCTGTTGACCTCTCAACTGCCTTCAGGGTCATGCTACTCTTTTCTTGGAGGAAAACACATGCTTTCAGCCAGGTGACACAGACAGCTCTACTGACTTGTCTTACAGAATCTCAGAAGTCTGACAGCCTCCCTCATTCCATCCTGTCTCTGTCCCTTTCAGTTCAAGCTGGTAGTGTTTCTGCTGCCATAACCCCATCTCAGGTCCTGCTGAGATGGCTTTATGAATCCCTAAGTCACATGTCCATAATGGTTGTCTAGCAACAGCCTTGATGTTGTCTCAAGAACACACTTTCTAATTTTTTGCAACATGCATAGGCTGAGAATTTCCAAATCTTCAAAGTTTTGGTTCCATTTTGCTTAATAAATCTTTCAATTATCTTTGTCCTCTTGTGTTTTAGTATAAGCAGCAAGGAGAAACCAGGCCACGCTTTTAACACTTTGCTTATAAATTTCAGTTAAATAGCCAAATTTATCACTTAACAGTTCAATTTCCCAGAAACCCATAGAATACAATTTAGCCAAGCTTTCTGCCACCTTATAACATAACTGCCTTTCCTTACGTTTCCAGTAACATGTTCCTCACTTTCATCTGGGACCTTATCAGAAGCACCCTTTTCTTATTTCTATTAATATGATCATACATGCTAAGTGATAGAAGCCTTCCTGATAGCCCTCTTTCAGAGCCCTCAGCAGAATCACCTTTATATGTTCATATTTCTGACTATATTCACAGAAGGCAACCTTGGCTTTTTCTAACATGAAGCTCAAAATTATTCCAGCCTCTGCAATAGCCAGTTCTAAAGCCATTTCTACATTCTTAGATATTTGTTAGAGCAGCATCCCACTTCCCAGTACCAAAATCTATGTCCGTTTTCCAAAGCCACAAAGCATCAGTCAGGGTTGCTTAAACAGCAGCAATTAACCTTCTCACAATTTCAGAGGTTAGAAGTTCAAGATCAAGGTGTCAGCAGGGTAGGTTTCTTCAAAAGCCTCTTTCCTTGGCTTGCAGATGGCTGTCTTCCTCCAGTGCTGTTAAGGTCTTCCCTTTTTGTGTGTCTGTATCCTAATCACCTCTTAAGGACACCAATCATATTGGATCAGGGTCCAATCATATGACTTCATTTTACCTTAATTACCTCTTTAAAGGGCCTATATCCTAAAGATAGTCACATTATAAAATACTGGTTCAGGACTTCCAACACATGAAATTTTAAGAGGACACAAGCCCATAACAAGCTGAGACTACTCATATTCACTTATTGTATGAACACTGAATACCACTCTTTCTCATTGTTCTGATGACCATGTAACTACGAACAAAACTGGTACAACCTCCGACACATGGTGCTTAAGAATAAAAGGGAGAGGAAATAATCATATACAAATTAATGAAAAAAAGTACATGAGAGCATATAATATGTATTTTGGACTTCACCAATCCTGCCTGCTACATCCAAAAAGATTTCCTTGAAGAGCTCAAATCTGAAGGGTGAGCATGGAAAGGCTGTGTGCACATAGAACTTTCCAGGAAAAAGGAACAGAATAGTACATTCAAGAAACTGAGAAGTGGCCAGTAGGGCTGGAACACAAAAAGTATGAGGAATAATAAAACATGAGGTTGGAAAGGAAGGTAGAGGCCACATCAACCACATTATGGTTTTTGGTTTTTATCCTAACAGCAATAGGAAGCACCTGAAAGGTTTTATTCATGATCATATTTTCATTTTACAAAGATCACTCTGGAAAAAGGGGCACTAAGGGTTTCTAATTTGCTGGTAATGTTCTACTTCTTGAGTAGGATTCTGGTTACATGGGTATGTTCACCGTGAAAATCTACTGAGCTATATACTTAAACTTTAAGCACTTTTCTATATGTACATTATATTTCAGTCTTCTAAGACTGCAGAGAAAAAGGTCTAGAACAGAGAAAGTACAGCTGTGGAGACACCAGCATCAGGAAGAGATGATAATTCAAACTATTCTTAGGGAAAAACCCAAACAAACTTTTTGGCCAACCCAATACAAAGATGGCAGTCAAAAATGAAGAGACTCAAGATAATTAAGTGGCAAAGTTCAAATACCCCAGTTAATGAATTGAATATGAAGGAGGAAAGAAGGCATCAAAGAAGACTCTGAAGTATCTGTTTACAAAAATAGATGGTTGGTAGATCCATTCTCCATGAATGAAAATCCTGGAGTTCCATAGATGTGACAGATCACAGATTCAATTTTTCAGGCTTTAAAGCAGAAATCTCGACTAGGCAGTTAAGGCTGGAGCACAGAGGACAGGTTTAAAAAGAAAATACCATTGGGGAGTAATACTATTAAAAGAAGGGCTTCCCCCGTGGCTCAGTGGTAAAGAATTAGCCTACAATGCAGCAGACCTGGGTTCGATCCCTGGGTCAGAAGATCCCCTGGAAAAAGGCACAACAGCCCACTGCAGTATTCTTGCCTGGAAAATCCCATGGACAGAGAAGCCTGACAGACAAAAGTCCACAGGGTTGCAAAAAGTCTGAAGTGATTGAGCACACGCACACACGAGGTTCTGCAGTACTTACAGGCAATGGATTAGGTTCTGTGGACAGCTATGAACAGAACAAACAGGTTATCATAGAACTTACATTCTAATTCAAAAGACTCCCAACAAATTGTATTCAACTACTATCAGGTACTGTGATGAAAACAACAGGACGGTTTAACAGTGACAGAGGTGGGGCTACTTTACTTTAGATTGGAATAGTTAGGGCTCTCTGTGGAGGTGACATTGAGGTGAGACTTGAATGCTTAGAATTATGCAAGGCATAGAAACAACAGAAACAACTTAGAGCATTCCAGAAAGAAAAAAAGAGCTTAGTGTTTAAAGCAAGATCAAGCTTTGCATATCTGAAAAACAGAGCAAAAGGCCAGTATAGACACAACGTAGTAAATGAAGAGCAGAGGGTACAAGACACAGTCAGGCAAGAAGCCAAGGGCCAGATCACATAGATTTTAGGCAGGAGGGATGTAATTTATACTTAAAAAAAATTTAAGTTATAGATTTCTCTAGTTACTCTGTGGCAAAGATAAATGTGGAGAGATTACTAGGTCCTAGTGAGACATGATGAAGTCTCATGGGGAAAGTTAAGAGGAAGAATAGAAGTGTTAAAGAAAATATAAAAAAATAATCTCTAAATGACCCTAAAAGAAACAAAGTCTCAAGGCTGCCCTACTTACCTGTATTCTACTATTTAATTTTTTGATCATAGATCACAAATCTAAAGACTACTAACAAGATTCAAAATTTCAAACAAAAGGTTCTGCTACTGTTAGATAAAACAAGTTAGATGGATGAGCCTTCCTCTCTGCCTGGACACTCTTATCAAACACAACTAATTCACACTTTGTATCTCCATGTTTCCTAAATTATGAACTGCCCTATACAGTTGTTCTATTTAGATGAATGGGTCCTTAGTATCAAGAGGTTGATTATTTTTTGGAGAAGATGTTTAATATTCAACAAATATTTATTGACTCTTTAAAGGACAAAGCTTCAAAGACAAGACAAAGACGACCATGCTTTCACGCCCTTAAGAAAGTGAAAATTAAAGTCATTCAGTCGTATCCGACTCTTTGCCACCCCATGGACTGCACAGGCCATGGAATTCTCCAGACCAGAAAACTGCAGTGGGTAGCCTTTACCTTCTCCAGGGGATCTTCCCAACCCAGGGATCGAACCCAGGTCTCCCACACTGCAGGCAGATACTTTACCAGCTGAGTCACCAGAGAAAGATAATCTTTCTTAATATATAATACCTGGGCTCTACTGGTCTTTACACAGCAAAGGGAAGATGTGGAAGGAGAAATTACCACTTTTGACCACTAGCTCTCCAGCTTTAACAATTTCTTTCCTATCATTCCCCAGAACTAAACTTTTTTCCTCACTACTTTCCAATTAATTCAAAATGTCTAACCCAGGGTTTCTTATAAATACTTCAATTTACTTATATTCAAAATGAAATGTTTTAACCATAATTTTGTCAGTGTTACATTATATATTTCAATAATCTCAATCTCCTAATGTAGTTTCATGAACCAAAAAGTATCTTAATCTATTCATGAAACCAATGCTATTTCTTCCCCACTCTAACAAAAACTCTACCTCTGATTTCCAATTTAGAAACAACAACAAAAAGAAAATCCAGAAACTACTCTCAAGGAATTTAAAAAAATCAAGTAAGATCCAGCCCTTCTATTTTTTAAGTTAACTAAAACAAAATAAGGCACATTTTCAGCACTAAGAGTTCTTCATTTTGTACTCAAAGGCTTTCCTTACAGAATCTAATTAATTCAATATTTTATTTCTATAGAAAACTTAACAGGCTCCTTTATTGTTATTTTAGAAAATTAATGTAGACAACATAAAAGAAAAAGGATGCTAATTATTACAAAAGGTAAAAAAACCTAAATTCTTCAGAAATTCAGAAAACTAATGTGATTTCCATGACAGCTACTGCTAACACACTTAATAAATAAGTAGACATCAAAAGAAAAATACACTAACATCACTTAAAACAGTGTTGGTCTATTTAGGAAATAACTCCCTCGAAGACTCCTCTAACAGGGAAGCCCCATACTCTCTCAAAATTAATCAGCAATACAAACCACTTACACAATTTAACAATCCATGTATTGAATACTACATATTTCAAGTGCTAGCTAAAATCAGGAGATATTAAAATAAAATATAAAAGCACAACAGCATATATAAAAATGTAATTCAAAAGATGTTGCTGAAATATGATTATCAACCATCAGTATATACTTTGCAGAAAATAATTATATACTAAATGGCATCCAAGCTTTCAATTTTGACTTAAAATAAGCATTCTAGTGGTCATGAGTGGATGTGAGAGTTGACTGTGAAGAAAGCTAAGCACTGAAGAATTGATGCTTTTGAACTGTGGTGTTGGAGAAGACTCTTGAGAGTCCCTTGGACTGCAAGGAGATCCAACCAGTCCATTCTAAAGGAGATCAGTCCTGGGTGTTCTTTGGAAGGACTGATGCTAAAGTTGAAACTCCAATACTTTGGCCACCTCATGCAAAGAGCTGACTCATTGGAAAAGACTCTGATGCTGGGAGGGACTGGGGGCAGGAGGAGAAGGGGATGACAGAAGATGAGATGGCTGGATGGCATCACTGTCTCGATGGACGTGAGTCCGAGTGAACTCCGGAAGTTAGTTGGTGATGTACAGGGAGGCCTGGTGTGCTGCGATTCATGGGGTCGCAGAGTTGGACACGACTGAGCGACTGAACTGAACTGAAGCATTCTAAATAAATGGTCACTTTCAGATTTCTTCACTCAGCTTCACTGGTGAGTCAACATACCTCTAACCCTATACACTCAAAAAGTACCACAAAAATGCACTCAGTTTTCCACTGGAATTTCTTTGCTGCCTAGAAAAAGACCCTAAATTAATAACAAGAATTTAACCAAAGATAACTACGTGGTTTAAAAGATAAAACGAGCTGCAATGAGGAATGCATCTGAACTTGATGTGACTCCTAGTTATCATCACTTCCCAGAGAAACTATGTTCATAGGATAAATTGCTTAATTTCTCTAAGTTTCTGTCTTCTCTTTATAAAAAATTAGAGAGACTATATGATATAAAAATTACATCTACAATTACACTTAGAAAAGGGACAGGCACTGACAGGCATTAACTAAATGGTAGCTACTTAAATAAGTATTATTAAATTAAGGCTTGTTTGTATTAAATTCCTATTGCTCGTTGTAGTAGTATTGGAGAATATGAAGAATCACCTATAAAAGTTGAACTCAAAAATAGCTTTCAGCTTTCTTTCAGAAGCATTCAGTTAAGGCTAGATAAAAGAATCATGACAACAGTGAATTCCATAAGAGTGAGTTTCCAACTACTTTTATTAACTAGTCTATCAGGAAGAGGCTTGAGTACTGTAAAATAAGTTTTTCTCAAATACACACATCCAAGTATGTATGGGATTCCTAACCAGTGAATAGGGCTTTCCAGGTGGCTCAGTGGTAACAAAGAATTCGCCTGTCAAGCAGGAGACACAGGTTTGATCCCTGGGTCTGGAAAAGCCCCTGGAGGAGGAAATGGCAAGCCACTCCAGTATTTCTGCCTGGGAAATTCCAAGGACAGAGAAACCTGGAGAGCTAACCAGGGTAGGGGTCGCATGGGGTGGGAAAACAGTAGGATCCAACTTAGTGGCTAAACAACAACAGAGTAACACAGATAGATTCTTATAAACCTTTCCAACTATTTTCATATCAAAGTTCTACCTAAACCATACAGTCAGGAAACTGCAAAACTGTAGTTTGTAAGTTTAACATGATGAAATAAGGTTCACAAGGAACAATGAATTCAGTGTAACACAGAAGGGAAAAAAGTTACCTCTATTTTTGACAGAGACTTACCATCCCACTGTCTTCATTAAAAATGTTATGAAGTTAACATGAGGATAGCTGAGCAGAAAATGGAGTGAAGAAAAAGAAAACATGTACAGCAAAAGACTATGAAAGAAACATGATTTCTAATACCATTAAGAAGAAAAAAGAAAATGAAAAAAATGTTTATTTTTTTAAAAAGAAAAAATAAATAAAAAGAAAGAACTCATGATCCTTT